>BDMC01000071.1:0-204431 GCA_002003505.1 Xylariales sp. No.14919 | reverse complement strand
AACCTAGTAGGCTAGTTCCATGTTAGTTTACTGTCCTCATCATTTGCCGAACTACCCTGGTCATCAAACAAGCCACGGGGTTGTGTATGGCTTCAAGGGTTTAAGCTATAAGGCAGGTGATAAACTTAAACCAATGGGTGGATGGCCTTGAGAAAAATATGTGTGATTATTAACCATTCATCTTGGTCTGCGTTCTGGAACTCGGCAGGGATAGTGGAATTCGCTCCCGAAATAGTCTGTTTCAGTTTCCCCACCTTACACAAAGGTGGAGGACCTGGGCTGCCTCTTGGCTTCATTTATTACGTCAGTGGACATCCGAGCTCGATGTCTTGGAAATCCTTCATACTCGTCCCCTCATTGTCTTGCTCATTAATTACTGTCAAGCAACCTGTGACACCTCAGCTATAATTTCGTACAAGAAGTGATAGATAGCACGCATACGCCTGCATACAGTGTTTCAGCACGATGCCGCCACACGAGGGTCTAGTGCATCTGAAAGTGGACGACTGGCGAGACAGCAACGTCGAGTTCATCGGCAGTGAGATTGATCATAAGGTCAAATACAATTCGGCCGCTACCGAGCCCGCTTGGCAGGGCCTGGGAGAGGCCCCCGGGCTCTATATCTGGCGCATTGAACAGTTCGAGGTAGTCGCATGGCCTAAGCAGCGATACGGAGATTTCCACGAGGGAGATAGCTATATCGTCTTGCATTCTTACAAGGTCGGAAGCAAAGACGGCGAGGAGAAGCTAGGTCACGACATTTTCTTCTGGCTCGGTAGTAAGTCCACCCAGGACGAAGCGGGCACGGCGGCCTACAAAACGGTCGAGCTTGATGAATACCTGCATGGAACTGCCACGCAGAACCGCGAACTCCAGAACGAGCCGTCGGACGACTTCGTGGCTCTATTCTCGCGTATCCGGATATTGTCTGGCGGTGTACGTTCCGGCTTTACCCACGTCGAAACGGAGGAGGAGCCCAAGGAGACTTTGCTGCTCCTAAGGGTCTTCAAGCACCCCTTGGCTAAGCGAGCCGACTCCATTATGGTCTGCGAAGTCGAACCGACGTGGCGGAGCCTCGACGAGGGCGATGTTTTCGTCCTGGAACGCAATGATAAGATCTGGGTCTGGCAGGGTCAGAACTGCAGTCCGATGGAGAAGGCGAAGGCGGCGCAGGTGGTGCATGATATGACGATTGCGAAACACGTCGACGTTGAGGTGCTTTCGCAGTCCGAATCACGCTCGCGCACGGTAGTCAGCCGTAAGTGATCCTCGCGCCCATTTTCTTCCAGGCTCGGTCATTTTCAAGGACAGATAGCTAGCCCGCCCTATGGCGATGTTGAAGAGCTTTACGTGATTCTGCAACACTTATGGAGCTTGCTTCGGATGGCAATGGCTAACTTTACATATCACAGTACTTGGAGGCGAAGATGCCGAGGGGCCCTTCAAGGCCGCCAGGCCGATCGTGTCTCGTGAAAGCCAGAGACCACGCAAGCTATGGCGCCTGTCGGATGCTTCAGGGGCGCTGGAGTTCGATGTCGTCAAAGAAGGGCACGGTATGACTACGTCTGATCTAGACAGCAACGACGTATTTCTCCTCGACACGGGCAACAGAGTCTGGGTCTGGCAGGGCTCGGGCGCAAGCAGAGCGGAAAAGGCCATGTGGATCAAGGTGGCAGAGGCATATGTTCGCCATGTTAGTGATGCTGCGGAGAATGGGGATACCCGCTTATCGCCCATCGCTAAAGTAGCCGACGGCAACGAGAGTTCAGCCTTCGTTAAGGCACTGGAGGCATGATGATATCCGTTTCTGTTAGTGCTGTGTTTTAATAGCTCGGCTTGTTCTCTAGATACATTGTCCGACGTTGTCTGCTCGTCACGATATGATGGTGTGTCGATGCATCTATAACCATCTCAAGATACCTACAACGATAAAGGTATTACCTCGATATAATTAAGTAGATACTTATAAGTTCTAGGTTAGTACATATCGATACCAAACCATATAAGATGTATACCCGACGCCAATGGTGGTTTAAGTGGCTGCCTATATATTTCCCCGATTATGTACCCAGGTACCTAAGAAATAGGGGTACCGGACCACGCGAGTGGATAACGAACAGTACCACAACCCACCCGGCCCCAATTTAGCGCGACCCCACCCACCCGTGCGGCCTGTAATACTGCCTGTAACGTCTCTCCAGGCAGTGTCCAGGGTCTGTCCAGGCTCCAATCAATGCAGGCTCTCCCCATGCAGATGTCCAACAACCCTTTAATTTGCCAACTCGTCAGTGGCCAATGCCACCAGTCCGGCTTGGATGGATAGCTGTCGTGTTACTAATAATAATAAGAATTTCTCTTCAACCATTGCTACTACGCGGCCTGCGACCTCTACCGCGCCAGACTCTACCGCGACCCCTAGCATCATCACTCGCCGCATTTTCCATCTTTGCTGTTCGAGATCCCCTCGTGCACCACGTCCTGTCCTGTCGTAGTCAACAATCGGAAAACCATGGATCTTAACGAGGCTCAGGCCTATGTACAGGCCTCGCTGCATGACTTGTTCAAGGCCTTCCAGAGAGTCCCCGGTAGTGCCGTCTTGATCCGATACATCCAATCGAGCTACCAGGACGATCCCATCCGATCCGCCATCGAACTCGTGCTCGTCATCTTCTTCGTGCGCTACCTGCTGTCGCCCTCCTACCCCACCCATAGCTCCAATTACATCAAGCTACGAGAGGATGAGATTGACGAGCTCGTCAAGGATTGGGAGCCGGAACCCCTCGTCGCTGAACGCACCGCCTTCGAGGAGAACGAGGCCGAGAGGACACCTATCGTCGTCGGGTAAGCAATCGCGGATCGCCCCTTTCGGGTGCTTATGCTTGTGCCCGCGTGTTCGTGCTCGTGCTGGGTTAGGGGTACTGACAGAGTTTTGGTGGGCAGTCCGACAGGTCCGAAAGTTAAACTTGGGAACGGCAGGACAGTGACCAACCTGGCCTCGTACAATTTCTACAACTTGAATGCAAGCGAATCGATTAAAGAAAAGGCTATCCAGACCCTGCGTACCTACGGTGTCGGCCCCTGCGGCCCACCGCAGTTCTACGGCACCCAAGATGTTCACATGCAGACTGAGGCCGACATCGCCTCGTTTCTTGGAACGCAGAGCGCCATCGTTTATGCCCATGCTTTCTCCGCCATTACAAGTGTCATTCCTTGCTTCTGTAAGCGTGGCGACGTCATTGTGGCCGATAAAATGGTGAACTACTCTATACGCAAGGGTTTGGAGGCTTCCCGCAGCGTTATCCGGTGGTATAACCATAACGACATGGCAGATCTGGAGCGTATCATGGCCAAGGTAGACGAAGAGCAGACCAAGAGAAAGGTTCTGACGAGGCGATTCATTGTTACCGAGGGCGTTTTCGAGATGGTTGGTGACTGCTCCGACTTGCCCAAACTGGTAAGCATTTTCTTTACTAACCCCCTGAATCGCGTACATGTAACACTCATTATTTAGTTCATGGCTAACCTGGTTATTGGACTAGATCGAACTCAAGGAAAAGTATAGGTTCCGACTGGCCCTTGACGAGTCCAATTCATTTGGCGTCCTTGGCCGCAATGGCCGTGGGTTGACAGAAGCGCAAAATGTTGATGCCGAGTCGGTAGACGTTATCGTCGGCTCTCTAACTGGACCTCTCTGTTCGGCAGGCGGCTTCTGCGCCGGATCTATTGATGTGACTAGACACCAGCGCATCAATTCCTCTGCCTATACCTACTCGGCCGCCCTTCCGGCCATGTCAGCTGTGACGGCCAGTGAGACGTTGAACGTGTTGCAATGCAATCCCGACATATTGATCCAATGTCGCGAGAACATCCGCGCCATGCGAGCACAGCTAGACCCCCGCAGCGACTGGGTAACTTGCACAAGTGACCCTGAGAACCCCATCATGCTTCTTGTCTTCAAGCCAGATGTCATCCAGTCTCGGCGGTTGAGCATCGAGGACCAGGAGCGACTCTTCTCAGACTGCGTGGAGGAGGTAAGTTCTCCCAAGTTTACCATTATGATTTCGTCCTCTCTTTTGGTCGAGTAGTGTGTGGGGATAGATAGAGGGTTAACAGATTTGATTGCAGTCACTCGTCAACGGAGTCCTCATCACGCGGTTGAAGACGATGCCGTTGATCAGCAGCCTTGGGCCCAATGATAAGGATGTCAACATTCAGCCAGCGCTTAAAGTGTGTATTACGTCAGGGCTGTCAAAGAAGGAAATAGAGAAGGCGGGGGTCACGATCCGCCACGCCATCACGAAGGTCATGACTCGCAAGACAAACCGACTGTCAGGGTCGACTAGCTAATCAGGTATCGTTGTCTTTCTACCTGCCTCTGCCTCTACGTGTTATGGCTTTACGTCCCTGGGGTGGTGGTAAGCAAGAGCATTACTGTATATTCTGTCATGGTTCACGAGTAGATGGGGTGGGGGTCAGGCTATACAAGGCCCGCGGCGGCTGGGGTTTCCGGGAAACGAATGCACAGCTTAGACTAAAATTAATTGCTAATACAATACGAGTTCTAATGAATTACTGGGCAAGCAGTTGAGCTGCCTTTTCGGTGTTGTATCAATCTGGCTTCCGTTTCCCATAACCCATGTCTCATGCGAGGAGGCTAATAACGTCACATGATCAGAAGACAGTGCCTTTTTGTTCTCCTGTGGTTGAGGGTTAGAGTGCTAGCAAGCATAGAGTGCTTGTGTTGACTCCGGTGACACAACCTACCGTTTATATCACTAAACGCTTAGAACACAGAACATCGATATAGAGTAGAGTCAACACGTGAGGTCTTTCACAGCTCACAAGTGGCATGGTACACCAATGGCACACAACGCGACCAGATCGTGATTGGACCTTTGTTGAGGGCCATAATGATTGTGAGTGCCGAGGCAGGCACGTAGCATGATTGGAGAGTGACATGTTGAACGTTCGTACCTGCTTCGGATATAGATTTGTCTCGATATTGTATACGACCTTCCTCTTTTACAGCAATCACTGAGAACGCCATCTACTTCTGCCCGAGGTATCTACCTCTAGGCAGGCCGTACCTGTACGGCGTCTTAACCGCCAACAGGTACCGACGTTACCTGCGTCGGTACTTTGGCAGAGAGATACACGCAACAACATGACTTCGAACGCGAACCGCCAACAACACACCACCTCCAGCTCTCACACACTATCTAGGTACCTAACACACACCTCACCTCGACTTTCCTTTCTTTGTCAACTCTCTCTCTCTCTCTCTCTCTCTCCATCCTCCATTCTTTATATCTCGCGTTCATCACGATCCTCTCAGCTACCCGGCTACTACCTACCTACCTCTCTCTCACCCAAGTCGTTCCCTTGACCTGCCTGCCTACCTACATAAGATAAAGTATTATTACACTGCACTTTTGCATTCACAAGTACAAAGGTGACCTCATTCATCACTCATTCTCATCTACTACTGCCTAGGTACCTCGTCTGCTACCTCGTCGACTACCTCATCCAAAGCTGCTGTCGAGTTGTGAGACTTGTCGCGGCTCCCTCCTAAAACATTCCACCCCGCGGCTTCAGTTGCGCATTCACTCCTTTCCCACCACTCGTCAGTATTGTCAAGCCAGCCGATTTCTCTCCGTCTTGTCTTGTCACTGAATCAATCCCTCTGGGATACAACAACGCATCAAGCCACACCACGCAATCCTACAACCTACAACCTACAACCTACAAAACTTCATCTTCTCCATACATCCTCTACTCTTCATCCTTCGTCCTTCATTCTTCATTCTTCATATATTCTTTGACAATTTGAGATATACTCATTTCACTGCGGGATCGAGGTAAGTCAGACACTGCTTTCTTATCTCCCCCGAACAATAAAAAACCGCTATGCCAACACTGTCGCATGTCACATCCCTTGTCTCAGTCCACCACCTTTCCTAATTTCCTCCCTTGACAAATGTCATTCCTTTCCTTTTATGACCGTCCAGCAACGCACATTCCATGATTTGGTCTCTTGTTGTGGGTTGCTGTGCCTCGCCCTTCACCCTTCACCCTTCACCTCGGGGGCTCACTTGCTCACTTGCCCACCGGTCTTTTGCTGTCGCGGCAACTTCTGTCCACCCCAATCTCCCACCTCTTGACCTCACCCTCACTCCCCGTGCTCTCGAACCCTCCCAATAAACGTCTCATATCCTCAAACTCCTTTGTCAAATCTGTGACCCGTCGCTCTTTTGTCACCCCTTGACAGCCCTCGCAATTGATATACATTGATTGATGCCCCAGTCCCGCCATCTACCGCTTTCATAACCCTAACTACCTTTTCTCTTTTGTCACTCCCTCGAATTGAAATCACAGTCACTCGTTTACTAGTTTTGGAATTCAATTGGCGCGAGCTGACGATCTAGTCACTCGTTATATGTCCCTCGTCATCCCGCGCAGTACCCTATATTTAAAGCCCGCCAACCTTCTATAAGTATCTTGGTTCTCCGTCATTTCGCAATCATGAGACTCCTTGCGATCTGTCTTGCCTTTCTTCCCCTCCTTCACCTGTCGCTCGGACAGCCTAGTAAGTCCCATCCCCAATATCCGGCATAGGGCAACAGCAACAGGAGTCAGGAGTCACTGACCGGCTAATCAGGACATCGCCATGGTGGTCTCCGTCATCGAGCCAACCGCGCCTTCAATGAGAAGAGAGACAAGATTACCATCAACAATGCCGCATTCACCGAGCCTACCGAGTTGCCCGAGGTGGTTGTCTACGTGGATCAGTATGGAAACCCTATCAGCACCGCTACAGAGACTGTCGTCTATATACCTAAGGAAACCCCGACACCTGAGGCCGCTAGTTTTGCACCCCCACCAGCGCCCGAATCTGTACCTCCGGTAGCAACATCCGCCCCTGTGGCATCACCACCCCCTCCACCGCCAGCTGTTGAGTCCGCCCCAGAGCCGAGTTCTAAGCAGCAGCCCAGCTCGGTGGCTCCAACAGCAACATCTGCCTCCGTCCCACCATCTAGTTCTCCGGAACCGGACACATCCGCTTTCTCAACTAATCTCCACGGCGTCACCTATTCACCCTACAAGGGTGATGGCAACTGCAAGACTGCAGATGAAGTCGACAGAGATTTCTCTCTCTTCTCTAAGAATTTTGGAGTCGTCCGTTTATATGGTGTCGACTGTGATCAGGTTTCCACGGTTTCTCAAGCCGCCAAGAAGTACGGAAACAAATTGTTTTTGGGTATTTTTGATATTGATACCGTAGACTCCGCTGTCAAGACCATGGCTGCTGGTCTCGGAAATGACTGGAGTATGGTTGACACGGTGTCTGTTGGCAATGAACTGGTCAACAATGGTCGCGCAACGGTCGGACAGTCACTCGCAGCCCTCGATACGGCGCGCTCTTCTCTACGCGCAGAGGGATACCAGGGGCCCGTTGTCGTTGTAGACACCTTTGTGGCAGTTCTCAACAACCCCGAACTCTGTGACCAGTCCGACTACTGCGCCGTCAACGTTCATCCTTTCTTTGATCCGAACACGGGAGCGCCAAATGCTGGCGCCTTTATAGAAAATACCATGAAGAATATCCGAAGTAAGCTATCCGACCCGACCAAACGCGTCGTGGTCACCGAGACCGGATGGCCTTGGCAAGGTCAGCCCAACGGCGCTGCCGTTCCTGGCCTCGATCACCAATCTACCGCTATTTCGTCTATCAAGGGCGCATTTAGCAGCAATGCTGCTGACGTTTTTCTGTTTACTGCCTTCAACGACTTGTGGAAGAAGGCGGAAGCGAGCACGTTTATGGCAGAGCAGTTCTGGGGAATGGGTGGACGATATTCTCCCAGCGATCAGTAGGTTAGTTGAAGAAGAGAGAATATGGTACGGTCCACACGAGTTTTACGTGTACAGCACAGGAATACGATGAAGGAATGTTGGCTGATGAGGGTAAATGAACCGGTTTGGTTGGAAGGTATATGAACTGGAGACGTGGTACAATTTTGCAAGCATCATTCCTCTTCTTTGTTAATCATGAATGCTTGAGACTATAACTTACTTTTAATTCTGTCTTTCCATCTATTCTACGCTCCCTGTGACGCCACGTGTTTGGACTTGTGATTTTTCTATCTGAAATGGAAACGTTTCATCCAGTTTAGGACCTAACAAGTCGTAGTGCTGAGTACTATCCTTACCCTGTAAAGTTGGGGCGCGATGGCCCATTCGTCATTGCTGCTGTTTTTACCTGGTAGCAGGTAAAAAAAAAATATTAAACTAATATGGAAAAGTGTCGGTTTGAAGATATGAATGTACTTATCAAAAGCCTTTGTATCAAGTAAATCCGAAAACAAAGGCTTAACTAACAATTACAAGATTGCTAGCTAGGGGCCATATCCGGCCGCCATGGTGCCAGGCACCCCAATGAATGCATTAACTAAAATTCAACAGTTTGATTTATGGATGAGTATAATTCTTAACTATGTAACTAGGTGTTTATTTATTCATATTTGGTTAGGCGTGAAATGTAACCGTATATACTGTACTATATTATATTGCGCGGTATAAGTACAAGCAACAATTATTTGTATTGATGTGTAGAGCTTGGCGGCTTTGTTAGGTTTTGTTCACAGATGCGTGGTACATGTATGACCTTTATACCTGATCAACATGGGAAGAGTTATATCTCGATGAACGCAAGCAAAATCGAAGAGTTTTTCTTTTTGATGTGTTCTGGTCGATGCTCATGCTTAGTGAGAAGGAACCCGTAGATCATTCCTGACCGGAGCTACCCCGGCCCGTCCTCTGATGTCGAATTGGGTGTTATGCAGGGAGGAGAAACCTGTTGGGTTTGGAGAACTGCGTTGGGGATACTATATATCATAATTTGTTGTAATTTATCGTAACCAGGTATTTTACAAAGCGGCTTGACATATTTCGATGAGATGTGTGTGTTGGTAAGGATAGAACGTGGTGGCCTTTAATTGTGTAGGCCGATAGGTCGCCTTGGAACATGGGGAATGGCAAATGAGATTACCCAATGTGGGTAGACACCACGTCACATTGGACCAAGTCTATCTATCTTCTCCTCGGCTTACATGGAGCACTCGGCGTGGCTGACGCCCTCATCCGGGGGTTGATAGACGGACGGGCGGGCATCGGTGGCATCCCGTTCACACAGACCGGGGCGATGGCGTGCTCGAAACCGACGTCGATAAGTACGCGAACTCATCCACGGTTTGGGCAGAGCTATTTTCCCCTGCCTTTTTTCTTGAAATATAATCTACTTCTAAACCATCTCAAAAACCCCTGGATTTTGAAGCTCCCCCGAACGCAGAATAATCGATCAGTCACAAAGAACACTCAAGTATCTATCGCCCCTATGGCTAGAGCAAATAGTTGCCGACTTCCGCCCCCGACACCCGCCTATGACGGTTTTTCATTCACCGTGCTTTGCCTGGCACGCTGGACTATGGAGCCGGATTGATTATACGCCTTTCGAGAGAAGGGGTAGAGCGAGCGAATCATAACTTGCTCATTCATGTTGCTTGGCGACAGGGGTCGCGGGGGCGATCTGACGACCGGTGACTACGCATCATGATATCTGTATCTGTATCTGGAGAGGAAGCGCACACGTCGAACGATCGAGCGTGAGTAACGGCCCTGGATGTCGGGACTCGCTCTAGCAGGGAGAAACGGCAGTCGGCGACGGGGTTTGTGGAAAGCTCAACTCATATAAGCTCACCTGGAGTCTCGGCCTGTTTTTTTTTTTTACTAGCATCGCATTGGTCTGTCGAGGTCTAGTCGGCGATGACAGTCCTGGGCCTTTGATGTGGAGCCCGAGCGGGTGTTGCGGGATAACTATATCGTGATCGAGGGAATGCGACTCGAACGAGGTGATGACGGGGGGGTCGTGTCCGGAATGTCCCGCTCTGAACCCGATGGTGGTTGGTAGTTGGTGTTCGACGATAATCTACAGGAGGGCGGAACTCGCGCGGAATTTCGCATCTTTGCGCTGCTGGCCGCTGCAAGGTTGTGGTAGGGGTGTGTATGTTGGTCTGGATAGCCGACGGCAACTCGGTGGTTTCTCTCGGGGACCAGTCGAGATGCATGCTCGAGATGCGCACGTACGAGCGGGCGAGCGAACTTTAGACGCGAACTCCCGAGGCGGCTGACTGGCTGGAAGTACCAATGGTTTTCTGACGTCTATATAAGATGGTAGTCTGGAAGCGTGAATCACGGAATATTCGTCAGATAAAGTCGTCATTCATCGCGGGACATCTGAACCAGCCAACTTAAACAAACCGTTCCAACAATCTTAGCAAAAGAGGGATAAAACACCCCTGAAACCGTCGGCAACCGCAACAGCCATGTATTTATTACCCAAGCCCGCTCTCGCATTGGCAGCACTCGCCGCGAGTTCCCTAGCGGCCCTTCCCTTCGGCCACTACGGCCCCGAGGGCGCCGTGCTGTTCCTCAACGGCTTCCACTTCGTCTCGGGACACCCGGACTGGGAGATCTCGGCGAACCACTTCTGCACCATCATCCGGGACGACCTGCTGCAGTGCGCCGTGTACAACACGGCGACGACGCCCGCGCGGCTCGCGGGCATCGAGTACATCATCACCGAGGACGCGTTCGAGACCTTGGACCACGAGGGTGAGTGAAACTGGCCATCGGGGCCCCCCCCTGTCTTGGCGTCGCTAGATAGATAGATACCTAGATAGTCCGCTGACGATGTTCGTATGTGAAGAGCGCCAGCTCTGGCACAGCCACGCGTACGAGATCACGAGCGGCTTCCTCATCGAGCCGGGGCTGCCGGCGCCCGTCGACCACGCCGTCATGCGCGACGTGCTGGCCGACACGTACGGCAAGACCTTCCACACCTGGCGCTACGACCAGCAGAACGCGACGTACCCGCTCGGCGTCCCGGAGCTCGTCATGGGGTTCACGCGCGACGACCAGATCACGCCCGCCTTCGTCGCGCGCCGCGATGCCCTCTTCGGCACCGACACCGCCGCCGTCCGCGCCGCCCGCGGCGACATCCGGCCGAGCGAGGTAAGGGACGGCGCGGATAGCTGGCGGTACGGGTTCGTGCTGTCGCTGGGCCTCGTCAACCGCTCGGCTGACACCTGCTTTGGCACGGAGAGGGAGCAGGCGCCTTTGCTGTAGGTGTGGGATTTCGCGCCCGTGCGGGCTAACTTGGTGGGATCGCTGGTGCTGAAGCCGTATGTTAGGAGGCTGGAGTGTGGATGGTTTGCACGAGATACGGAACGCCTCGTTTGTTCGTGTATGGATGTTATGTATGTATGTATGTATGTATGTATGTAGTCAAGATCTTCCCAACTCACCCGCGGAGTTTATTCGAGTCAATCGAGCGCCCAAAAGCCTAAGCATGCCCAACCCACACCCCTTGCATATCGGACTTTCACGTCGTTTGGGATGCGAACGTCTAGTTTATAGAATCCAGGGGTTACCTAACCTAGGCACTCGGAGCTTCGAGGTATTCTACGTTTGAACGAAGCGAGGCGCGGAAAAGCTCTGATATGATGCTCCGAGAGCAGGCTCGCTGTGTGGCTATTTTTGGAGTAGCGAAATGCCCTTAGATAAAAGACTCGAGGTCAAATAAGTTGTACGGGGAGCCTAAGACATTTTGTCTTTTCTAAGGTAGGTGTAGATGGGTATCATCCATCGCTTTAGAGCAACCGACTCACGAGAGAGGCTGCCCTCGGCGCGGTTTGTTGCGCACACGTGGTATTCGTTCTATAAAGGTAAGTAAGATATCCGTGCCATTTGCTGCCCCAGCTCCTTGGCGGTAGGTCACAGAGCCATGCGATATTAGATACGAAGATCGTTAGAACAAGGCGGCCATGTCACCTCTCTAATCTAGTTGTTGCCGTCGTCGTTATTTCAGCTACCCTGTGCGGAGCCGTATGTATAGTACGTATGTATATAGTACGTATGTATAGTACGTATTATGGCTTGTGCGTCCCGTGGTCTAACCGCCTGCGAACAGAAGGGTGGGTTTGACTCCGCGACTATTCAACGCCACCGCCTGCACCGTCTTACCGGATACGGAAGACTATTGACCTTGATCGCCAGCGTATACCTATTGTACATTAGCTCGAAAGGGGGGGGAAGGAGGTGGGGAGGAGGGGATATGAAGTAGCAAAATGGTTTAGAGGGCTGGGTCGTTGTCGCGCCGCTCTCTTATTCCCGCCGTGCAAATACTCTCGAGCTCGCCGGTCTCGATATATGGGATACAAACATGGCCAGAGCAGCTTTTCTCTTCCTGCTCGCGCTATGCAGCAGTGTCCAGTCCCAGGAACCCTGGACGCCGACGCCGCGATGCGACGACGTGCACTTCACCTTATCAGCGACGGCCGCCAACCGCGTAGCGGCTAACCCCCCCAAGGACCTGATCTCGGACCCCGAAGCCATCGACGCCTTCTTCAGACAACCGGTCGCGTACCGCAACGTATCAGGCACCTTCACGCTCCACGCCCAGCTCTGCCGCCCCGTGCCCCGGCCCCGGCCGCGGACCCCAAAGCTGCAGCTCCTGGTCCACGGCTCGACGTACAACCACACCTACTGGTCTTCCTTGCAGGAACCCTCGCGCCCGCCCTCGGACCACGAGGCGCTCTCGTGGGTGGGCGCGGCCACGCGCCGCGGCTACTGGACCCTGGCCGTGGACCGGCTGGGCCAGGGGCGGTCGTCGAAGCCGGACCCCGTGGCGCTCGTCCAGGACCCGTTGCAGACGCAGCTGCTCCACCTACTCGCGCGGCGCATCCGGGACGACGACGTCCTAGGCATCGGCTTCCCTTCTCCGCGCCAAGAAGGGAAAGGGAAACAGCAGCAGCAGCAGTTAAATGACGATGATGGTGGCCCCGGGAAGCTGATTTACGTGGGCCATTCGTTCGGGTCGGGGCTCGGCGTTCACCTCGCGGCGGCCCATCCCGACGATTTCGACGGCCTCGTCCTCACCGGCATCGCCACGGTGCGCGGGAACCCGCAGCCCGGCTCGCTCCTCGCTCGCTGGGCCCCCGCCGCCCAGGCCTTCCCAGACAGGTTCCCCGTGAACCTACCGCCCGGGTACCTCGTTTCTACCAACAAGACGGGGCGCCGGGCGTTGTACTGGGGTGCGCCCTCCGGGTTCGACGATGGGCTGTTTGAGAGGGATTGGGCGGGCCAGGTGAGTGCGCTGGAGTTTCTCATGGCCCCCCTTTTTGACGTGTGATACTGGTGTTGGAAATTAAAGAGCATGAATTCTTTCATCAGAGGACTTTTTACCCTTGAGAACTCGACAAAAGACGGTAACGACTAACTAACTAACTTCGGATTCGCTCAACAGGGCACGAATCCGCTCGGCGAGGTCTTGACCACAGGCGAGTATCTCGCGGGCCTGCCCACGGAATTCACCAAGCCAGTCCTGATAGCGGACGGCGCCGAGGACGCCATCTTCTGCAGCGAGCTCGGGAGCCGCGCGCTAGGGCCGGCGAGGTGCGCCGTCGGGGGCGAGGGCGAGATCGGCAAGACGCGGGACTGGTTCCCGGCGGTGCCGAGGGACCTGTTCGCCACGTATCTGCAGCCCGACGCCGGCCACGACCATGTCTTGCACAAAACCGGGGACCAGCTGATCCGTTACGCCCATGACTGGATGGCGTCGGTGGGCTTGTGATGCCTTGGCTAGAAGTAGCTTCGCTCGAATATGGTGTGTTGTTTGAAGACTACTCCCTTCAGTACGAAAGAGTCGGGCTCGTAGTAACTCGGCTTCGTTAGAGTAGTAGTGAACTAACTAATCATATAACGGGCCGATCAGCCAAACAGTCCGTACGAATCGCCGCAACAAATCCCGAACTACGTAAACATAGCAGAAATTCATCTGACCGGAGCCTAAGATACCGGGTTAAGCCGACCGACTGACTACGTACCGTAGCTCTTAAGAGAGAGCAGGATTCCGCGGGAAGATGACCGACCCCCAGACCAAGAACTTAAAAAGCCTCCTAGACGAATACATCAAGTTAGCATTCACGATGAAACCGACTCATAGAACAATACAGGAGGCAGGGTGGCGAGGGTACGATAATAGAGCTTGACTAAACCAGATTATGAATCTGCCAGTTCCTCGTGGTAAGGCTCACGCCTAACGAAAACAAATCCGAAACGCCCGCTCATAATCAACATGATATAGGCTGAGTTTTGATACTGTGGTGTTGGTACGCGCCTGTATGTATAGGCTCGCTATTTGGGCAAGTTACATGTACGCCTATAGGTATGATGTCATCTGCAAGTATCGGCTTCCTGGGCTAAGCCGTGGTATTATGTACCCATCACATGCATTTCAATACGCAAGATTTTGGTGGTATTAATACGCGCACTTCATGAGTACGGGTTATTGAGAGGGGCATACTGCAGGCCCGATATATACCACGCGTGACAATGCTGGAATAATGTCATCACGGCCACAATGTCAACGAAATAATCAAAACAATCTTGTCATTGGCAGAAAAGAAAAACCCAATATATATATCTGCAAGTCTAGCGGAACATTATAGTAAAGTAGAAAATGTGTACCATGCCGCTTGCCCATATCGATACAAGAGCGTCACAAATTGATGAGGAGCTTCGCCGTAAAGCTCATCTGACCCAAACAGAACCATTATTCATTGGCACGGAGCCATTTTCCTATGATACAGAAGCTCATCAGACAGTCTACAGGAATCGGAACTTGCTGTCGCTAGAATCCGTCTCCTGAGCCGCGGCTTCTGTCCTGGAAGCAGTGCCAGGCCCAGAATAACCAGGGGAGCCCGTACCAGTCTCGTTGCGACCGCGAGTGTTATCCTTGAGTTTGACGTTATAAGGTTGGAGCAGGACAAAGTCTTCACCCAGTTTGCTGTTGAACTCTTTGACCAGGTCGTCGGTGATGATCATCCTGCCACCAACGGCAGGCCCAACGAGGAGAGCGACGAAGACAACCAACAGGGTGAAGTACAGTACCGCATAGCGGATCACACGTCTCCTGCGGAGCTTGGACTGTTTCATCGAGTAGATGGGGGGTCGGATTTGGCGGCTGGAAAGATGTTAGTGACCAGTTACAAACCGAACCCGTGGAGAGATACATACCTGGGGCGTAGCCAGAAGAGCATAATAGAGTGCAATTTGTCAATCTGCGGAATCAGGATGACCGGCAGCATGAGGAACAGGAGAATATGGCCGAGAAGGAAGTCGGCGGCGAACATGCTCAGTTCCGTGATCTTGCAAAGGAGTTCACGAGCCGGTTGGGAAACGGTGTGCCAACCCATAGAATACCACTTGCCCGTCCAGAATGCAATGTTGGCCTGATCCGTCTTGAGTTCACGAGTTAGGGCAGTCGATATGATGAGCTTGAGGATGAAACGCTGGATGGCGATGACGGTGATCATGCCCAGAAGAGTCTTGGTGAAGTCAAAGCCCTCGAGGAAGAACATAACCTCGAAGAATACGATGAGAGAAATGACAGCGATGGCGTGGGCGATGCCCGCTAGAACGCTTCCAAACTTCTTGCAGCACATGCTCAAGAGAGGCCCGGCACAGCACGCTAACGCGAAGAAAAAGAACAGGACTCCGGCATTGATGGCGATCGGTCCCAGTGCGACGATGCCCACACGGATGAGGGACGATGTTGCTACCGCATCGGGGTCGTTATCTATGACACCAGTCTGGGCATTGATGAAGAGGTACGGAATGAGGGTCGAGGCAACAAGCAGGAGCGGGGAAACTATCTCGCCAAAGAAGACGTTGGTGATAGCCGCGCGCGGAACATCGGCGGATAGTTTAGCAGACGGGTCGCCCAGGACTTTGCGCTTATACCCTGTGATTCTTGTACGGGACAGCCGGCAGTAGGAGATCCACGAGGACGAGTGCGATCGCGAGTTACCACGGGACAGCCAGCGAAGGAAGTCACGGTAGTCGATGAAAAAGTCGTTCCACGCGAATTGGTGAGGATTGTAAAGGAACGGGCAAATGACTAAAGCTAGGAGAGAAACCCAGAAGTAGATGAGCGCACCTTGCCAGACGGTCAGGGAGGCAAAGAGCAACGACAACAAGAGGCGCGATCCCATATAGATACAGGGCCCGGCAAAGCGCGAGTACAAGACGCCGAAGGGAATACGTGCAGTAGCAAAGCCACGACCAGTTCCGATATAGCGGGCACCACCGAAGGAGAGATCTTGAGTGACCGAGTTCGCATAGATTTGAGTCACAAAGACCTCGAAAAGGGGAGAGCCCGAGAAGAACTGCTTGGTGAAACGCGTGGCGGCGCGAAGGACACCACGTTCAGTAAGCTCTTGGGTAACCAGAGGAATGTAGGCCAGGAAGAAGGTGACAAAGATAGAGATGACGCAACGCCACATCCAGTCCATAAGCGCGTCCGTGTTGTTGCAGCCGGTGGGATAGAGGGGATCAGTGATGGGCACATTGGTGTCGTATTCGCACCTGACCGTTTCATGTCGGATGACACCAATGTTGATGGAGACGAGCATGAATACCTGAAGGGAGAAAAGAATGAAGATGTTTTGGACATGGAAACCGGCGTGGGCATAGTAGAAGGACAAGAAACGGTCCAAGGGCAGTTGGGTACCAAGATAGTAGTACTCGCGAGAGAGCAGTTGCTCACCCATACCAGTGCCAATCTTGGTGGTGAAGTTGAGAATGGAACCAAAACCCAAATCACGGCCCTTACCGCACTGGTAATATTCGCAGTGCTTGATACGGCCACCACGCAATATCGCTGTCATGCCGGCGTAAATATCTTCATTCAGATGGAGACCTTTCTGAGCCTTGGAGACACCACCTCGAGTGGTCATGAAGATACCGTTGAGGAAATCGGGATGGCCATAATGGAGTTTGCCGCCAATCTGGGCCAGCGTTCTCGCAAAGAGTGTACCGAATGTTTGTTCTTTACCAGCAGCGACGTCACCAAGAATACCAATATTCTCAGAGAAAATGTACTCTCGGGCACCCAGAATAGCGACTGGCGCGTTGACCTCATTCTTGACGCCCGGGGTGTAAGGAGACACATTATCCGTCTTCATTTCCTCGAATTCAGCCAACACAGAGCGGATCTTCAGACATTCCTCCAAGTAGTTGTCTTGGTTGGCGTCGATAAGCTGGATGTACTCGCCACGGTAGAAGATGATGCAGTGATTCTGGTTATCAGACTTGCCATCTCCAAGGACGGGGTTACCGGAGAGTTGAATGCGGAACTTGGGCTTCCTTAGGCCGGTTTCCAAGATCTCGGAGTGACCATCGATAAGTGCGGAGTAAATGCGCGGCTCTTCGCCTTCAGCAACGGGAGCCTCCTCGTCGAGGTAGGCAATCTGGAGATCGGGATAGGCTCGAAGAAGGAACTCGGCATTTTCCATTTCCTCTTTCTTGAACTTGGCATATCTCTGCATCGAAACCACAAGCTTGAACTTGCGGCGAGCCATCCTCTCAAGCTCGCGCTCTAGTTTGTCTGAATTGCCGCCAAACATCTGAACGACTTCAGGGTTCTCGACACGGTAGAGGAGCTTGATAGCGCGACTATAGTTCATGAAACCAGAAATGGTACGGTAGAGCGTCTGTGACCGGAGCGAAGCCCAGATTCTGGTTCGTAGAGTGTACTCAGGCGCCGAGGATTTGAATCCAATGCAGTAGAACGGCAGGTCGTCAATCTTGCTCTTGGCATCGTCCTTTTCGTTCTTCTCGTAGTCTCCATTAAATTGCGAGGTCTCATCGGCGAGGATCTTAGTGTCTTTGACGAAGCAATCCCATTCGTGAGGGTGAAGCTGTTTGAGGTATTCAAGCATAGTAACGCGCGAGTACGGCTCATCCTCACGAATGATTTCCCTAAGAGACAGGAGAATCTTTTCGCTGTAGTGAGGAATCATGACACAGAATGTAGGCATATTGTCAACAGGCAGGGGTTCCGGGATGGGCATGGAAAGCGACTGTGCGAAGAAGGATAGACGACGCTCCGCCTCACTATGGGTTGGGAAGAACTCGGTCTTGAAAGAGTGATCCTCCTGTGAGACGAAGAAGGTGGGTGCCCTGAGGGTACGCTTGCCCTCCTGCTCAGACGGGACTTGGTGATACAGCAGCTTCTGAACGTGATCAATGGCCAAAAGATGCTCTCGGTACATCGAAATGACAATAGCATTCCAGATCTGGGATATCAGAACCTTGGGCTTGTACTTAATCTCCATATCCGTTGTTGCTAGGATCTTGGAGTAGATACGCTTCGGTAGACGAGAAAAGACGTTTCGCCAGGGGGTCAAAATTGAAGAACCAAGATAGAACGACCTCGCAATGGAAAATACCGTATTGATCAGCACGTACCACAGGTACGTGTCGAGGAAGAAAAACAGGAGGTCTGCAACTACCATGAGGATGAGAAGGACCAAGGGTTGGTTTTGGCATAGTATAGTTCCAATCTGTTTGTCTCCCAAACAGGTCGAGACATCAAAGAGGTCAGTGTAGCGAAGCGCATCTCGGAAAGACAGTGTAAGATATTTGTAAGATTCACCGAATTTGGCACCGAAGACAGCAACCCATAAGAAGTACGACAGGGCACGGTCGTTGCCCTTGAGGTGAGGCCAACTGGCTGTGAAGGTTTGACTTGCCACATACTGTCTGGAGTTCTTCGTCAGGTAGCTTCCGAATAGAGCCCCTAGAGGCATGATGGAGAAGAAGATGTAGGTGATGATAGCAATGATGAACTGGACAATGGCTAGTGGCTTCGCTACCGGGCCCTCTTGAGCATCTTTGATGCCGAAGACGTACACACTTGGGCCGACGTTGAGAGCGAACACAACGATGAGGAAAAGAAGACGCTTGGTAAGATGCTGAGCACCTGCCCACCGCCTAGGCACATATGCCCACTCGGCAAGAGTAGCCAGAATTTGAATTAACGAGGCAATACCGCCACCAATGGCGACAATGGAAAACTGGGCGGCAGCAGTGGGCTGTTGATTGACTTGTTGCTCATATACAGAGCCTACCAAGAGAGTTGGGGCGTTGTATGCTGTGTAAAACCAGAAGATGGTGAGGTGAATGATCCAGATACGGTTGAAATTCGTAATCAAATGGAACCATGATCGCGTCTCCTTATACGTCTTGAAGAAGCACTTCTTCCAGTTGACATCCTTTAGCTTTAAGTATCGCTCTGCGGGAGGAACGTCGATGAGTTTGCTCTTGTCTTCGAGCACAATGCGTTCAATACCTTCAGGATACCAAAAGAGTTGATTGCAGTCGTCGTACCCGATGATCTGATTATGATCACGCTCCCGTCGGACATAGACTCCATTAGAGATCTCGTATCCTTGGTCTCGGCAGTACTGGTATAGAGGAGTGATCACGTTGTTCAGAAAGATGCCTTCCTCAACAGGTTCCACTGAGTTTTGGCATGCAGGAGAGTTGTAGTAGTCGTCTGCGCACTTGAAAATAAAAGCGAGACACTCGGGCATGAAACGAACTTGGTTGGCTTCTCCCCAGCACAAGAGGTACAGAGCGATCTGGCGGACACGGTCGTGCTGTGACATGCGGTTCATACGAGTCTTCCATCGGTACTCTGCGGCTTCGAGGCTGTCGTCACCCTCGAGATCCTCAAGAACTTGCTCTTCGCTCTGGTCACCCTTCTTGCTCTTTTTGGCCTTCTTCTTTTTCCCCTTCTTACCGCCCATGTTGGCAAACCCGACGGCGTCGTCAAGGTCGAGATGAGCAGCAAAATACCACTTGCGGTAGTTGGCGTTATCACCACCAATGTAATCAGCGTGAAGAGAGAGGAGGGCCTGGTTGGGCGTCATTCGAGACGCTCGGGAGTCTAATAAGGTCATTAGATGATCGTACATGTTTCGCATGCTGTCGCGTTGGAAACCGAACTTGGCAGCCAAATCCATAAAAATATCCTCAACCTCTTCCTTCGATAAGGGGATCTGAGCATCAGATGTCCAGGCAGGATAGGGCTCTCGGGATCGCTGATCGTTTGGAATTGCTCCACCATAGTCCATCCCGTAGTTAGGAGTCGAGGCCCCGGATGAACGGTTACCGCCGTATGATATTTGGGAAGAGGGTGGGCGGTAGCCTCGGGCTTGGCCGTCATTATAACCGTTGTACTGCTCGTCTCCACGCCCATCATAATACATATCAGTATTGCGAGCCATGTCGGATCTCATGGTGAAGTCGCTAAAAGTTTCAGATTCCTCTTCCGAGTCTCCACGACGGCGAGGTTGGCCACCATTTTGGGCATACTGGTCGTAGTATCCTCCGTTACCATCGTCATAATAGTCGTTTTGGTATCGGTCGTGGCCGTCGTAGTAACCGCCATCTTGATGGTAAGGGTTATTAGCGTCGGCGTTATAATAGCCTCTGTGTAATCGGTCAGTCTTCTCTACCGCTTCTACAGTTTAGTGCTCTAAGTCGCTGCTTACGATTCATCATAGTAGCCATCGTTGTGTTGTTGGCCATGTGCATCGTAGCCGTTATTGTTGTTGTTGTTGTTGTGGTGCTGATCATAGTACTGGCCATTGTGGTCATCTTGATAGTAAGAATCGGTATTTTGGCCGTAGTCGTCGCGGTAGTCCTGGCGACCACCGCCTCCTGGGTAGCCCGACATCTTGGTAGTTGACGAGCTTACGGGTAGAAACTAGGATCCTGTAGACAGAGACTCGTTAGTTCATGAAATCACCGACCCGCGCAACGGTGTCAAAAAGGTGGTAATTGTCCACGTACAAACCAGGTTCATTGATGGCCAAGGACGACGATGCGATGCAGGGTCACAAGAAACGTTGTCGATTAAGAATTAATAGGTTGATATGATCGTAGTGTGGCCGGCCACAAGAAGAAGTGTTTGTGACGGGATGTGATGATACAACAAGTCAACCGACGACATGCAAAGTGATTGGATGGGGAAGCGATTGACTGTTGACACGGCGTGTCGGGGATGAGCGGCTGGAATGATTTTCTGAGATACTGTTGCTGTTGACTTAGCGCTATGATTAGGCTTGGCAGACGTGCATGACAAGAAAAACGCTAAAATTCAAGCTTAGAGGCAGCGGGTGTGTGTCAATGTTGAGGATTGTTGGTTGGTTACCGTGATACCAGTTTGGAGTAGGGGGGCATTGGAATAGGCGAAAGGGGGGGAGGACAAGAACAAGGAATGGGTGTCGTGACTGTCTACTTTACAGCGGAATGGCGCAAAGTGGCTGGTTCCCTGGTTCCTGACTACAGGCGATGGATGATTCAAGGCACAGACTCGGTCGAGAAGACGAGATGAAAGGATAGTGTAGAACTACATGTAGGAAGCTGGATCGAATGGTGCGCACAACATGCAGGCCGCTTGCTCACCTCTTAGGAATCAATCCCTTGTTCCCTCTTCTCAAATCCCCCTTGCGTGAACAGGAAAGTCGAATTCTCTTTTTTATTTATTCTCTTGGTATGAACGATCGGTTGGGCTTTGTTTCCACGTTTTGGTCCCTCACGGCGAGAGGCGAGACCGGGGCGGTTGCGAGCAGATGCGAGCAGATGCTCCAGGAACGAGCGAAACGATTTGTACTAAACGAACGAACAAGACACAGTCCACTACGGTCTGTCTCTTAAAACCTAATGTCCACCGAGCTGATCCTTAAGAGTCCAGAACGGAGAGAAGGGAAAGAGGAACAAGTGGGAGTCTGGAGGAGGAAAGGTTAAAAATGAGACGAGACGAGACGAAAAGCGAGCGTAAATTGGTTTTGCACCTTAGCGGATTCGAGGTAGGTAGGTATGCAGATTGAAAATAGGAAGGGGGGGGCAGTTAGGGGGGGAGTAGGGGAGTAGGGGAGTAGGGGGGAGAGAGAGCCAGCAGTACTGTACACTTAGGTACTGGGGCAGAAGTGCTGGGATTTGCTGGACTTGCTGCTGGGGGGGAGGGTGGGAAAGGGGATACATAGAGCGAGAGAGAGACGATCCACTTGGGATCTGGGATTATGTAGGATGATGTGGGCGGGAATCAGGAAAATTGTCAGAAAGGAGAGGCAATACTACTGTACGTAGAGAGAAAGAGAGGAGGTACCTACACTACCGACCGAACAGCATGGGCTTTAGGCCAGGTACAAGTAGGTACCTACTAGGGCAGCCAGGGCAGCCAGGGCAGCCAGGGGTTAGGGAGGGAGGAAGCGCGCCTTAGTGTATTCTTCGCGCCTGAACACTGCTGAAATAAGTACGCTACGGTAGGTACATGCTGCTAAGCAGCAGCTAAAAGGGGGGCTCTGGAGGGGGGGGGTTGGACACCTCAAGGTTAGGTACCTAGCGTAATGAGGTAGGTACACTAGGTAGTGCAGGTAGTGCAGGTATTGGTGCATGTACTGGTGCAGGCATAAGAGGTAACCTTAAGAGTGACATGACACAACAGACTGACAGTACTTTAGGTACTATGTAGTACTATACGCACAGTGTGTATTAAAGCCATACCCAGACTGTATGTAAGGCCAACTGAAGTGGGCAAGTGGCAAAGAGGAGAGGGGGGCTGTGTGGCTGTGATTATCGTGTCGTGTTTGAGCCGGGATCCACTTTCATTACCAAGCAAATACGGTACATCTCCCAGGTCTCTCTTCAGGTGTTTAATTATCTTCATTAGAAAATAGCCTGCCGTTCGTCTGTTAGCAGCTACATAGCCACTTTGTTCCGCGAACCTGACCAGAGTTGCCAACTGAGGTCATCCTTGACTCGACTTCGTCTTGATTGGCTACTATAAACAAGGGAGGTTTCTTATCACGCAGAATAGGTTACATGAGTGATGTATACTTACTTCTCTGTAGTGTCGGTACTGTACAGTAGGGTATCTAACCGTCTACACATCAATCCGCCGTTTTGCCTTCAACTGTGCTTCACGCTTCGGTTTATCTTCTACCTACCTGCCTGGTAACGTAGTTTACTAGGAGGTTTACTAGGAGGTTTACTAGGAGGACTGTGTGTCTCTGCTAGCCTCAGCCAATGTTTAATGGCCCGTTGATCAGTAAAATCCAAGCAAAACAAGTCCATACTTGGGCAACTGTACACTTCCGAGAGATGCGTCGTTGTTGTAGAGATACACAACATTCCAATACCTACATATGTAGGCGTCTTGGAAGCCGTTGTTTACTCACACGATTCAGGCTGCCTAGGTGCCAATGACATGTGGTATTTCACAACCCTTTCGCTCCGAAAAGACTGCAATACCGTCGATACCTACAGTTCATACGGTCTATGTACAGTGTACTAGTAGGTACCTACCTATGACGGGCAGAAGCACGGGTTTCAGTGACCGGCAAAGATGGTAATCTCTCGTGTGCGTGCTTGCATTGACAACTTTTAAAGACTGCGCCACCCTCACAATGCTGGGCACAATGCTGGAAACTGCTGTAATGTTGCGTCACCCTTAGCTGCAGCATGGAATAAATACACTACAGCATCACCGACGCTAAATCTGCCAATGCCATACCGAATATAGGTTATCTACCTGTTCCGTCTATGCATGCTACCTTACCTTACCTTACCTTACCTTAGGTACGCAGCAGGTAACAACTGATTTGCCACGCACCTCGTGTGCTATCTACTAGTATGGTACGGTCTGCAGTACAGAATTCAAGAATAGCGAGAAGACCCGTCGGTATCTTCTTTCTGTATATACGGAGTACTTAGGTAGTAGATAGGTAGAAGGTAGGAGACTGAGGTGCCATATGGATGGTGATGTTCCTCACAAGAGCTTCTGGATGGATAGAAGGACAGAAATACTGCATCGGAATTTGTAACCAACCATATCGAGAAACGACCTACTTTATCTCTCAAAACGTGGGTAGAACATGGGGTCGATCGCGAATTATCGTCTTGTCATATCGCAGTGCAGGCCGGTCATCATTACCCAGACAGTCAGACGTACATTCCCATTCTCCGCCGCTGTGTGCTGATCTTATCAGTGTCAGGCAATCATCTACAAAGTCCCGATCGGTTTTCCGATCGATAAAATGGCATTGCTTTTTCATCCTTCTTTACGCGTCGTAACGTTCATTACGCGTTGCAGTGGTATGTCAGGACAGAGCTGGATGGGATAAGTAGACTCGGCGGCTTCTGGTATCGATTGCTAACCTCCGCCTGAGGGCGAACCAAATCTGCCGAGTAACATCAGGCGTTCCGCAAATACGATGCGCATCACAAATCAGATTACACACGACGCAGCCCGCACGCTCGGTCGGGTAAGTGTACGAGATTTTGTGCAGAGCGTATATATAGAGAGAGAGAGAGAGAGAGCACCATTGCTATTTCCGCATCCAAAGGAATAACGATGAGTTATCAAACATTCCCTATCGTCACGGCCGAAAGCCACAGCTCGTCAACGTGTTGAAGCAGGCTGTAAGTGCACACGCTGGATACACGTTGGATTCGATACCAGCCCCCGGAACTGGCGGGAATTGCTAGGTGGGGTAGCATTTCGTTCTCTTGAATCAAGGTTCCCTTTTCATGTCAGACATGGCGATGGTACTACTATACCACTACTACTACCTAGGTGGTATAGTAAGTATATTTAGCAGAGATAGTATTAGACTATAGCATACACTACACTCCCTATCCAGGTAGGTATTGCTTATAGTCCCCGATAGCTTGACAAATCGTTCGGTAGACAGTGCGGTCGTGCGGAACATGGCGACGGTCGACAACGCCGGGTGACACCGACGCATCTTCTACGAGACTGTGCACAGCACAGTGAATAGCGCAGTAGCCAGGCTTACACCGATGGTGGAGAAAGTACATCCAGACAGTGTTACGCGTACTCTAGCGTAGATAGCGGGAAGTACAGTACGGAGCTATACTGTACCATTACCATGTACTAATAGAGAATAGCGGCGAAGATTGGGTGCAGACGAAAGCAGAGACGCCAAAGTCGGTGCCAAAAGGCATGTCCGCCTCGTCCGCCTCCCCCGTCCACGTCACGGCATCATGCAAATATGATATCGCGCGCCCAATGAGAGAAGACCAGCGCTTCCAAAGACCGAGACTAACTCCAGCCATATGCAGGTACCAACCGCCTTTCAGTGGCCCCCCTCCAGTCGACTACCTGACTGCGTCCTCATATAGGTACTACTGTTATAGTAAGGATCGGTTTCTGGACCCGTGCCTTGGTAGTGACCCATGTCCCAAGTGGATAAACCGTCCTCACGATGACGCCTCCATTTTCACGGGCCAGCGACTATTCGCCCGTACTCTGCCCGTCACTGCCCGTCCTCTTTCGCAACCTTGCTGCGTAACCCATTCGCCAAAAGCTGCGAAATCAAACTGCCGACCAATAATGACGACAGCTCAATCAACCAGCCGGCTTGGTTGCTGTACACTATATAGTACGTTCATGCATTGAAATTTTGAGAAAAAAATAAAGGATGAAACATGACCAATCCTGTTTCACTATGACATCCCCGGGATACGTACCCTTGTCCGCACTTCCATCCCAATTTTATCGATCGTTTGTCAAGGTTTTGTGAAAGAGACCTTCTAGAAAAAAACGGATGAATGGATTTTCAAATACAGCGGAAATCTAGACCACGGAAACTTACTAGACATGTATCTAATGTGCAGACGAAAAGGAACGCTAGGTGGAGACTGCGCGCACCATTGAAAAATTCTTTGTAGGAGACGACCACGCTTCCACACACTTCTCTCCACCAGAGCCTTACTGCCTTGACTCAATAACTTCTACTGTAACTAACCCTCCTGGGAAAGGCATCGGTGATCCTCCCTCCTCAGTTCCCACCGAACAAGCGGGTTAAGTTTCAGGGGCTGGCGGGCAGCGAGGGATCCAGACTGCTGAGATCCGCAACGGAGTTGTCAAGTGTCAGATCCGGAAGCCTTACGGATTGCACTAATTGGGTATTTCAGGGGCACCCGGTTCCATTTCGCTGTACGCTACACTACCCTACCTGCCGACCTGGCGGTACTGGCTCTTATTACTTACTAGCTGAACCTTATCGAGGCCGCCAGTGCAACTGGATATCGAGATCAAGAACAGCAGCCCCGGAAGCCCTGCCCAGCGGCTTCATTTACTGGTCAACTCCAATACGAAAGCAGAGTTGGTTCGAGTATAAGGCCTACACTATTTCCTGTAGGCGACCACGTGGCATTTGAAACAACAGATCAGATCGTTACATCGCCCGGCTCAAACGTCGCTACTGACATGTCAATTGGAAAAGAAACGAGTATCGTAGTTTTTACAAGCCCCGTTTCCGCCACGGCATGGCCTTCTTCCCCGGTTAGATCAGCTTTGAATATTTGCTGGGTATCTAGGTAGGGCCATTAAGAGTAAGTCGAATCCGGTGATGCCGGGCTGTCTAGGTATCGAATCTCGCATTGACACGACACCAACCCCCCATTTCGATGGTGGAGGGGAGGTGAGGCCTATCCCAAGGCTAGAGTTCTGGCTAGAGTACTATACCGGATCGCGCTCAGTACAAAACCTGAGAGGTGACATAGAGGTTGGTCGGCAACTCTAAACCCCAGGCGTTTGCGCTGTGATCTGCTAGCCGGACAGCTGTACATACCTGTCTACGTTTTCCCGCATGCGGACGAGATACCCAACACTACGTCTCTAGGTTAGCATATATGATGTGGCAAGGGCACTATCGCAATCAGGCGTTGGCGATTTTCTTCTGCTTGAGCCAGTGGGAATTCAGAAGACCTCGCAAGCGATGACGAAGTGCGCCTCACGCGCGTCAACGTAGGCCTTCCCCGCCACCGAGTCCTACACACCTCAATTCTGCTCAAGTGCCAAGGGCGCCCGCTCTTCGTGATTGCTTTCCCGAGATATCCAGCGTCGGACCGTTCGCATCGGGTCCGCTGCAGTGAATCCATTCTCACATTACATGTGTTTCCCGCGCTGCCCAGCGTCTATCGCGGATGCACATTGTTTTGCCGGTACAGTACACTATTTCCGACGCAGGGATGAACTAACCGGTCTATTGGAAGCGATAGAATGGGTGTTTCTTCCGGGGGTAGCGCTATGTACACTACTGCTATGCTAAACATTTTGGATTCGAAGCTTGATGCACGCTTTTAGAATAGAGACAATTATAGAGACCCAAGAAAACCCCTGAACGGAACGGAATCGTCGGACGAATTAGCTAGAAGCCTATGCATAGGTACCTATTCCTGCCCACGAGTCCCCTATCCGACCTGCACTAGATAGGAAGCTCGGACGAGGTACGGGCGAAGCATTTCCCGGCATTTCCAGCTCGCAAAAAGGCGTTTTGTTTCGAATGAAACATCGGGTCTGATCCCTTTGTGTTTCTGGTGGCGTCGTCTCTCCATCACGCGCATCAATCAACCATGGTCTATTCTTAGTGGAGGCTTAGATCACTGGTGGAGGTTTTGTAGATGTTACTATGTAGACGAGCGAGGCAAATCAAGTAAGTAAATCATCTACCAACAGAAAAACCAGGTATGCGTTTCAACGATAGCTAGCTGCACGAGACATGAGGATGGCCCCAAAACCGTACACGGCAAGGGATCCGACCCGGTAAGGGAAAAAGGGAAAAAAAAACAACAACCAACCAGTGCAGCAGCAGCTAGCATGCGATGCGATGTGATGCGATACGGCGGCCCCGGTTCGCATTGGAACCCGGTTCGGACCGCATTCTTGCGAACGCAATGCCTGCTCCTGCTCACACAGTCCTGAGACAAAACGCAAAAATGCAAAAACATGCGCAATTGCATGAGATTAAATTTTGAATTCACGGTAGCAGCAGTGCAGGAGGGTTTATCCCACTACGCTACCTACCTCTATGTACAGTACCAGTATAGTGTACCGAGCATTACAGTACATTACACCACATTACATACGGATTGCCATGCCTTGCATGCCCGCGCGCCCTCATGACATAACCGTGATCTTGTACACTTCATTCATCTCGTACACAGTATGCGGTCATTCAACTCTACCTAGGTAGCTCTAGGGTGCGCAGGTATCTCGTGATAAGTAAGAGAAGGAATGGAACACGAGCTCTGATGATAGAATTCCGAGTCATACTAATTTCCCTTACGCCTATCGTAACACACTCTCACACACGCACATACATACACACTACCTATACCATATATAACGTACAAGCAATTAGCCTTTCAGCTGACATGGCAAGATTTTTTTAGCATGTTGATTTTTTCCTGTCAATTGTATTGTAATGTACCTTAGGTAGTCCCTTTTTCCTTCTACTTCATTTTTTTTTTTTTTTTTGCTGATAAAGCGGTCAATCGGGACGGAGGTCCCGGCAGCTAGCTGGCACTGGTTGCCTGGCAACGGAATGGGCTGACCCGCCTAACAGAACCTAGGTAACCTTAGGGTTTGGGCCTGACAAACGTGTAGCAACAATCGTCATACTCAGATATATATGTAGTATTGCAATTGCAATTGCAATTGCAAACCTAATCTCAGAACACCGCACTTTTACGGCATCAATATAGTGTATTGCAATCATGGCGCATATGTCGAGCAGTGAGGATGAATTTCCAGATATCGAGGTTGTCATCCAGAAGCGTCAACAGAAAACAACAGGCAAGGAGAGCGTGTCAAGGCAGCCCAGCTCGCCAAAGTCGGCACAAACAAGCTTCAATGACAGTATTGGCAAGACACCCGCTACGGCGAGGCGGCGACGCAAGCTCGGCCAAGGCCAGCCCGTGGATCGCTCACTCTTGAAGCCATGGCAGAGCTTCGACGTGGGAAAGGAAACGAACAGCAGGACTCCGAGCTCCAGGCAACCATCGTTGACGCGAACGGAAAGGGAAGAGACCGCCGCTGCTTCCGCAGAAGAACTGACAGACCATCTGCCAGCGAAATCCAAGCGCGCCGCCTCTCGCGTCGTCTCTAGCAGGACCGTTTTCGACAGCCCACCGAAGGAGCAGACAAGGAGCCGGCGATTGATATCGCGAGGGGCCAAGAAAGCACTAGACCCGAAGCTTTCTGAGAAAAGGCGGAATTCAATAGCATTTTCGGACGTGTCCGAATTCGACGCAGAGGTTCGTGGCAAGCATGATATCCTACGACTTAGTGCGGACGAGGAATCGGACTTCACGTTGCGAGGAGACTCGGACTCTGACGACCTTTCAATACCTTCCCCACACCGCTCACAAAGCCCGAGCGGCCCTCGCCGCATGCAGCGTCGGGTATTGTCTTCAACGAGGAAGCCAACGTGGATGAAGCCCGTGCAGGACGAGCCCACAACGAGCCCCAAGAAGCGGCCGGAAAAACAAAAAACACTAAAGGAACCGACTACGAGAAAGCCAAAGGTCGCGCCAAAGGAAGATCTGGAGGACGTCTTCGAAAAACTTAAGATGTACGTACCTATCCCGGCTACACGCGGCAGAGTAGCTCTTACTAATAACTACGTAGTTCTTTCGACGACTCCGAACCAGAGGAACCGGCCACCAGGACCGCCAAACCACCCATGCTGGACCCTCCCGTGACACCGCGGAAGAACGCCAATACGGCGTCCCCGGCCAAGGCCCCGCGGATCCCCATGTCGCCCTGGAAGCCCGAGCAGAAGGAGTTCTGGGACCCCGAGGTGAACTTCGCGTGGATCGACCAGCACTCGCCGCCGAAGCGGAGCACAAAGAAGGCACCGCTGCCGGACCCGGACGCGCCCGAGCACAAAGAAGAGCTGAAGCGCCGCTACGGCACGAGCCCCGAGAAGAAGCAGGCGAAGAAGGCCTTCGACGCCGTCAAGGAGGACCTCGCGCGCGCCTTCCTGCGCGAGCTCGACGACGTCGTCACCGGCGGGCAGCTGGAGCGGCTGACGGAGGCGACGGGCGGCCTGCGCGTCGTGTGGTCGAACACGCTGCAGACGACGGCCGGGCGCGCGCACTGGAAGTGCAAGACGACGACGACGGCGTCGAAGCAGCCGTCCGCATTATCATCATCATCATCATCCGCGAAGACGGCCACGGCGACGACGGCGGTGCAACACTACGCGTTCATCGAGCTCGCCACCAAGGTCCTGGCCAACGAGTCCGACCTGCTGAACACGGTCGCCCACGAGTTCTGCCACCTGGCCGTGTTCCTGCTGCACGGGAAGCCGAAGCTCGCGCACGGCGCCGAGTTCAAGGCCTTCGGGCACAGCGTCATGCGCGCCGCCGCCGCCGCCGGTGGTGGTGGTAGTAGCAGTAGCAGTAGTAGCAGAAGCAGCAAGGACAAGCAGCTGAAGACGCCGCGCGCCCGCGGCGTCGAGATCAACGTCACGACGCGCCACAGCTACGAGATCGAGTACCGCTTCGTCTGGCGGTGCGCCGGGTGCGGCGGCGAGGTGCACCGGCACTCGCGCAGCGTGGACCCGGCGCGGCACCGCTGCGGGCGGTGCAAGGTCGGCGCGCTCGTGCAGGTGAAGCCCGTGCCCCGCGGCGGCGGCGGCGGCAGCAAGAGCGCGAGCAGGGAAGGCAGCGGGGAGCCGGAGGGTCGAGATGTGGCGAGGGGCGAGAAGAGGAAGAAGACGGCGTACCAGGAGTTCACGTCCCGCGAGATGAAGGCCTTGAGCCTCTCGCATAAGGGCCTCTCGTTCAAGGAGAAGATGGTCTTGGTTTCGGCGCGGTGGGGTGAGCATCAGCGGGTGGTGAAGGCCAAGGCCGAGATGAAGACGGCCGGTGACGATGGCGGAGCCGGAGGTGGAGGTGGGCCTGCTGCTCCTGTTAGTGTCAAGGGGCTGGCGGCTGCTGTCGAGGTGCTGGAGATTGCAGACGATGATGGATCGAGCTGATCTGGTGAGGGCGGCATTGCGGTTGATCTGATCAGGCCGGGTCAGGAATGGGAAGACGTGTGCGCGCGGCATATCTGCATAGACTGTTTGTTCATTAGCCCGGCGTTTTGTTTTTCTGTCTAATGTTCTTTCCTGGCCATTCTTTGAGCGGTGTGCTGGTCTTCATAGTTGGTAACTTATACATAATATTGGTCTCAAGCCTAGTTCTTGATTCGATGGAATTGTGATAATAAGGCCGGGGAAAGGGGTTTAAACTGCTGGCTGCTTGCACCGTGATGGGAAATATGGCTAAGCCATCTAGTTGTCACTGACGGCAATGCTCAAAGCTCACGGGCTTGTAGGTTGAAGATAAGATGAGTGGGATTCTGAGCACGAGCTGGAAGGAATCTATGTCTGGGGGTGAAGAGGACCCAGACGGGTTCCATGTTTTAGATATTGTTTACTCACTAGACCTTTACAAGTTTCAATCCTTGATGTATACAGGCCTCATGGTTCTTTCGCAGTAGTTATGTTCGTTTCCCTTGCGCATTGCTCCTTTCCGCGCTGCACAAGTGTGGTACGGAAAGGCCTCATTTTAAGTAAATAACCTGCCGACTAGTAGAAAGGCGCGAATGTCCGAAGCCTATCTATTCAAGATTCTTTTGATACTGTCATACGTAACACTATATATTAGCTAAAAAGTTGGACGTAGCACGCGGGATGCGCTGGAACGCGAGGATCGCTAGTTCGCAGAGTATTACCCTGGAGTACTGAGACCTCTTTCAGCTAATCTATTCCTTACTTAAAATACTAAGACATTTCTAAATGAAGCTACCAAGGCAACTTTAGGCGAGGGGGAATAGTCGCCGACTAGTGTATATAAGCCTGGCGCGATCGCTATTCCAAGGTCCCTTTGTTCTAGGGAACCAAGGAGCCTTTGACACCCTAGAAGATTATCCTTAATCTGAAGACATTCCAAGCCTCTCACAAGCCCTTGTTATAGATACCTCCTAACTTATTCTCCGTACCCGACCTTCGTAAATTCTTAATTCGACAAGAGGATATTCAGCATTTCGTCCTGCTTTGCTTTGAGGATAAGGCGAGTGACTAAAAGATATATATTGATCCCAGCTTGGTTAAACTCCAGATAGATCTCAGACGCTTCACAACATCTGTAATAGAGTAGCCCACGACTAATTCTAGGTGGGCCGCCCGAGCACACTCGATTTATTCACGGAAGTCCGGAGGAAGAGTTCGGTGATGTTAGTCTCTAACAGTACGAAAGGACAGTTATTGGCAACGGGGAGATTAAATGTGTTAAGACGCTGAGACCACTCCTTGGTAGCTAGGGCGACATTGGGAAGAACTGGTGAACCTGTTCTCTCAGCGAAATCTAAGACTTCCGGTACATGAATGACAAATTGTCTAAGAGGAGGGATATCGTCAGGATTGAGTGCCTCACCAAAGGTGCTGTGTTCAGATGTTCTGAGCTTGTAGTGAGATTGGGGGACCGGGTCAGGTAGCACTAATATATCTGAATCCTGTTGTGACACCAGGAGTGTAGATAATAAGGTTGGCCTCTGTCACGGTCCCATATATCCGTGCCTGCAAACGATCGAGTTTCCGACTTGCCAACGTTCTACTCTTGGCAGTGTTGCAGTTCTGTTCCATGACAGCCTCTCTGTATGGGAATTTAATGGGCTGGTCTGATAGCTTTTCCTAGAATTTAACGTCAGTAAGTAGGTATTAATGTCTTCTAAGGCAAATATGATCTTATACACTGTGGATAAACATAGGTTTAACCGCTTATATAACATATTTATTTAGGATTAATAGGCCTTATCTGAGCATTATATCGAATTTAACCAGAATTTGGGGAGAAGGCGCTTGAAGGCTGGTTAGACAAGGGAAGTCCTATTTTGTTCAACCGACCAACCTATAGCCAAGGCACTGTTCTCTAGATCTCGACTGCTAAGAGGCAGGAAGGAACTACGAGAAGCGTCCCTAATATATAGAGCAAAAGATCCCGACTGGCGAGGTCTCGCTTCTACAGAAGGCAAGGTGGTTCGGAATCAAGATGACAGAGGGCTGGGTTAGTTGGTGGAGGTTAGATCTCTGGCGTTCGGAGTATTGGAGTTATTCATCTGCGCTACTGAAATAAGAACTTATAGGCGGCTATAGTTCTTTTAGATCCCGTAGTAGTCGACGCTATTCAACATGTTAACAAGCGTAGTCGGCGAGCCGAGAAATTTTGGGTTTGGTGGCGGAATTCATAATTCCAGCATGGCATTACACATTTCCTCGCCGTGAGGAAACCTCGTCGCTAACCTCTAACCTGGACGACCTGGACTGCCCAAAACTACGGACCTTCGGAAAATGAATACGTCGCCATCGAACACGGCTACGCCGTACCGGTACAGAACATGCGGCTCTAGGTAGCGAGCTGGGCACTTGTCATAAATATTACCATACCTAGGTACCTAGTAGTATATGAGCGGTTTACAATCTACAATACAATACCACTAGGCGCATAAATACGACCTGTATCATACACATAGGTATCACACCAAAAAGTGCCACGCGCAAGTAAAATTTAAAATCTAACACCTCGTGGCAGGTCTTATATTGCCTACCCATTGCCTCCCTAACTTATCGAGGCATCGCGGGTTCGCGTACATACATATAAGTATCCAACCAAGGTGATGTGTGATACACAGATGTCTGATTCCTGGGATCTAATTATTTGAGAACTAGTGCCGTGTAGCTGAGGATGAAAACGCCAGACACGCGAATGATGACCCATACACTCGATACACCATAAAAGCGAAGGACAGTACCTAACACAGACATATACTTACACGCCAGCGAGCCGACCTGCTTTCCCGGATTCCGCCCGCCTAGCGCCGTAGACCTCCGGGCATCACCATTCGGAATATTCAAAGCAAAGGGACTTAATCAATCGGACCGAGAACAAAGACGCGCCATAGCCGCAGGTTCATTGGATATATATTTATATTTATGGGTGTAGATAGATAGATTGTATCCGTTTATTCAGATCACAAGAGGAAATCGGCCCCGGGACCCCAGTAGTCTTGTCTACCTAGGTACCTGTCCGCTGTCGGCTTCTCCTTCACGGTCGCCGGCGGCCGTGATTCCCTGTCTACGTCTCGCGGTGCGAATGGCGTGCGCATTCATGCGTACCTACGTAGGTAGGCGGATGGTTGGTAAAACACCATCGAACTAAGTCCCCTAACTCGCTTCATCAGCCTCCCCCCCCTTTCCTGGTTGAAACCGCTCGAAACAATGTAACAAGTAATACACCGATCCCCATCAAATCTCCGATTCCATTTCCTATGTTTATGTGTGTGTGTGTGTCCCGCACGCCTACACCTCCTTGAACAGCCCCCAGTCCCGAACCTTGAACGTCTCCCAGATGTGCGAGGCGTAGTCGACGGCGTCGCCGATCAGCTGGCCCTGCTTGCCGAGCTCCAGGTCGACGTCGTCCTCGTCGTACTCGCCGCGGATGTGCGGCACGTTGACGGTGATGAGGATGTCGGTGCGCTCGCGCTCGAGGCGCACGAGCGTCAGGATGATGGCGGTGAAGTCGGGCGCCGCTTTCGCCTGCGGTGCCCCGCTCTCGGCCTCCGTCGACGCGTGCGGCGAGAGCGTCGCGATGAGCGTGTACGCGGGTATGTCTTCGCTGCGGGGGCGGAAAGCGCATGGGTTAGCGAGGGTTGAGCTTGGAGAATAGTCATGCGCGGGTGAGTGAATGAATACCGATATCCCGAGGCATGAGGATCTGCCCGTTCTGGGACCCTGAAGAGCGCGCAAAGGGGGAATCTATCAATCTAAGGAGAAACCAACGTACTCGAGCTTGGAGAATTGCGTGGGCGTCGTATTCCACACCTTCAGCCCCTCGATATCGTCGCCGACGACCTCTTCTAGGTGGGTCGTCAGCGCGCGGCCGTCGATCTCGGGCGTGCTGCCCTCGTCGCCGACGCGCTCGTTGATCTCGACGATGATGCTCGAGAAGCCCTCCTTGTCGATGTAGACTTCCTGGTTATCGGGTACCTCGCGCAACCGGCTGCGCGCACGGTAGTTAGCTTATGCGCGGAGGATAAATAGCTTATCGTTGGGCACACTATAAAAGACCCCCTCTCCTCAAAAAGAAAAGAAATCAAAAGGGAATGAAACGAGGCGCAAGAAACGAGCGTGGATCTCTATACGCGCAAGACATACCTGACGTCGGCGAACCTCTTGGGCAGGTCGCAAACGAGTGCCCCTCCAAATAGCGGGGTGTCCTGGTACGTCGTCATGTCGGAAACACGCACGCACGGTTTGTAATCAAGACGGGAGTAGAGGCAAGAGGGCCCGGGTTTTGCGGATTATCGAATGATAGTGCGATCTTGGGGGGGGAAAGTAGTTACGCAGCAGATGTGTACAGGTCGCAGTCAATCAAAGTCGCGATGGTAGCAACTCTAGAGAGATGCTGTGAGCCTTACCTGGTCTTGGCTCCGTTGGTTCTACTATAAATGTATGAATGTACTAGGTACCTAGCTTATTGTTCCGCAGCGGGGGTACGTGCTACGGCACCTGTGGTATGATGTAACAGGCGAGAGCTCTTGGGTGGCATGGTTGCCTAAATAGGTAAGGGCACCTTAGGCAGGCTGGGTAAGCTGCGGCTGGGTTACTCGGAGACGAAGTTTCACTATCAAAAGACGAAGCTAAACCCTTTAAGGTATTACGACCCATTTGTTCTACGATTAAGCCAATCACAGCACTAATGTTACCTATGACCCATAAAAATATTCTAACTGTACATCTGCTGTTAAGGCTACTTTTAAACTATATTATTTATAAAATTAAAATAAAATTTAAAAAATAAATTTAAAGCTTTATAATTTATAATAAAATATGCTTTAAATTTTAATATTTATTTTATATTTTATAAGTATATAGACTTTATATATTTATTAATTTAGTTATAATGTCTTTAAGAAATGTGGGATAAATTTGCCTTTATTAGGCTTAGCTTCGTCTTTTGATAGTGAAACTTCGTCTCCGAGTAACCAGGCTCGGTAAGCTGCATATCAGTGCAGTACCACCCCGGGTAGGTATCAATAGAAAGCATGGTGATTTAAGAGGTAGACAGATTTACGCCCCGACTCACACCGATGGAACTCGGAAAACGAGACGGATATAATCATCAGACCGAGACGGTGGGATTGGTGGGATGGATACAGGAAAAGTAAACTGGTCATGATTTTATGATTAGGGATGGTTGAGAAACAATAGCCCCAACCTAGGTTTAGTGTCTACACATTAGATGATGGATACCATTAGGGGGTAGTTTTGTGGTCTCATTGGAGGCTGGCATCGTTGGCTGATTTCTTGGTCAAGTTCATATTAGCTTGATTCAGGAGAGCAAAGTACCTAACCTAGTTCTTAGGATGTCAAGAAACACTAGCGGCGACAAAACAACACCTTTTACCTTGCAAATACACCCATAACCCCTTCCAACTCCAGATTCACTTGATCTGCCATATGTGCAAACTCGATCAAGGTCCTAATCTAAAGTGTGATGCCCCGCAATCATAAATAACCACCCGTAATGTACTTCTTCCAACGCCATTAAACCCCCTCAAGTCGAGTCATGTCATTCAAACGTCCCCCCGGATTCACCACAACTGCGAATCGGGAGAGCGGCATGGGGATACGCTAGCGGCGGATGTCGATGCTGGCCCGTGAGCCATCGAGAGACGGTCGAATCGAACTGCTAGAGCTGCGTCGCCTCCTGGCTCGTTGCTCATTAGGGTCCGTAGGATTGAGGCCGGTGACTATGGCAAACAAGTTGAGAATATCGGTCAGCGTAACCACGCCGGTTAGGCGGCCTGAGAGGTGGGAGCCCGGCAGGGCCGAGGCTGGAACCGACTGCGAAGGGTAATGTGTCCCCGGAACAGCTGGCTGCGAGGAGGGATTTGAATTCGACACGAGTACCGTCGGAGGGAGCGAAGGCGTACTCGGAGTCGACGGGGACGGGGAAGCAGACTCTACCACCCACATGCGGTGTGAATGGGTTGCTACAAGCTTGGCTACCGTGTGTGCAAGTGTTGAATACGGGTTTACGTAGAAGACGGGGAATGAATCCTTCCCTTTTTCCACACCCCGCTCGGTCAAGATCACCGTGATGAAGTGCAGACACGTATCGTGGAATAGAGGAAGACTAGCGGCGCTGATGAGCAGCTTGACATCAGCGGTGGAAATGTTTCCCACGACGTTGAGGCCGTTGTCGACGACGGCCACGCTCGTCAGACCCTCTTGGTTCATGAGCATAAGTGCATCTGCGAGAGGGCTATCGGAGCTGTTGGACATATGATTAGTGCTGTGCAGGTCATAGATATGGTGGGTGAGTGTGGGTTACCTACTTTACGGCTATGATTTGCTGGGACCCTATGCCGAGCTCCTTCATGAGCTTCGGGTAGAGCTCATCGATAACCCGGAAATTGACGCCCTCATTCCAGAAGAATTCCATGAGTTTTATCTGACTCAAAATGCCAACCACCTCGGCCTGGAAATTGGTGATCAGGATTTGATGGATGCCGCTGCCGAATATCTCTACCGCTCTGGCCAAATCCTCGTCGCCCTGCAGCGTGACCAGTGTCTCCTTCCGGCATATGGGTTGGATGTCGCGAAGCGGGATGGCGTCACGGGCCTGTGCTCTCTTGGCTATGTCATCGTATAGCGCAACCAAGTCCTCGGGTGGATGACCTAGACCCACAACGACTAGTATGTAGGCGTTCAGATCGCTGTAGTCGAAAGTAGAGACGGGCTTGGTGCTCGTCGCATTTTCGCGGATTAAGACGACGTTGCTTATGGTGTTTTTGACAAGCGCCTGGGACGGTGTTAAACGTGGGGTCGGGGATGGGGGAAGGGCAACCGACTAACCATGGAAGCTTCCTCGACGCTGGTGTCCATATCAACCCATCGGACATCATCTTCGGAGATGAGCTCACCAATGGCAATATCCCTCCAATCTCTTCCGGCGAACCGGGGGTTATGGTGTCTGGCCACAGGCGGATGGTTGAGGAGATCTTGAATGGCGGACTGGGTGAAAGAGGGGTGTCGGTGGGAGCGGGGCGAAGAGGGCAGGCCTCTCAGGCCCTCGACGAAGCTCGAACGGTGGCTATGGTTGGAGGCGATACTGGACTTGTGGAGGCTCGAGGAGGAGGGTGTTCGCTGAGGCGGCGTCGGGGCGGGCGAGATGCTGGACTCACGGCCAGCCGATTCCCTCGAGTTCTGATTATTCCCAGAGTGGAACGCCTGATGGTGTTCCATCTTGGGCGGGTTGGCGGAGCGGCGCGAGGAACGGCGGAGAGCAAAGAGAACGAAGGATCAATTGCGCCCGCACTGATACCGACGATAATATAATGGTGTGCTCGTGTCTGGTGTGCTTTTGGGGAAGTTTAGGTCAGAACCGAGGTGGTACAGCACAGCTGACCGGGCAAGTGGGTAAATGGTAGGTGTAGGCGGAGGAGGTAGGTACCTCTTAAATTTAAGAGGGTACCTACGAGAGATAGCTATAGCCTACCTAGGTATAGGTAGGTAGCTAAGTGCTTGCAGAACACCCGCTGGCGCCCGGATACAGCTACCTTAATAATAGTACGTGCCTTAGGTACTAGGTAGTACTAAATTCCTATTAAATGAAATGAAGAGATACGAAAATGGGGATAATAGAATATTAAAAAAAATGGCAGTCAAGTGTTTCTCTCGGGTTTGCATGTATCAGCAGCACAGATACAATGCTTTGGAGATGTTCTAAATAAAAAAAAAGACAAAGCTATGTAATACGCAGCTCTCTCTGGACTGTGATGATCATGGCGGGGTTCTAGTGGTCCAAAGTGGGAACATATGATAAGACTAGATCCGGGGGCTATAAGACGGGATGACGAATGGTAGCGAAAATGATGACGATCAGAGTGGCACATGCAAAAAATACATCATCATCACCGGCATCAACATCTGCCTATCGAATGGAAATATCACGAGGTGGAATGAAAAAAAGTCCATTCGATTTGGTGTCGGAGGCGAAAACGATGCCTTGGATGCTTCTTTTACGTAAGCCCGCCCCTGTTACGGTGTGTCCGGAGTAGGTAAGTACATGTAGGTAGATAGAACTGTCCGGATGTAGCAGCGCATTTATCTATCTAGGTATCTACATGCGTCTAGATAGACAATACGTATACACATCTGACGAATCATTGACATATAAATCGAAGGCTCAAATCCAAATTGTTGTAGACGATATAATTATAGAATACCTACATACCTGTCTCTAGTGTTTTCCTAGTTGCATTAGATAGGTACTTTATCGATCTGTCTCGTGTCTCGGTTCAAGATTGACCGAGTACTTCCAGGTTGCATGCCGAGGTCAATTAATTCAGTTGATAGGTCATCGTATTGTATCTTATGGTATGGTATTTATGATATTAGGATACCAATATTAGTACCTTTGGCTGTTAGGTTCAGATGCGACTAGTTCGCAAAACTATTTAGGCTGTAGCGGGTGTCGACTTATAAGCGTCAGGTAGTATAGCTAAAGCGCTATATGACGGATAAAATATGCCTCGAAAGGAAAACGAATCCACATTCACATGGCTAGATCCCAGTCCCCGTTTCCAAGGCCTACATATCTAGGCATGGATCCTCGTTAAATATATCCATACTTGTGTGAAGCTGGCACCTTAGTATGCGGCTGAGAGGAGAATAGGGAGGTGCTAAAACTCCACCACAGAATCCACCGAGGCCGAGCGAGCTTCAGCCCCGAGCCCGACGCCGGTTTCGGCCGACAATGTCGCCAAATAGGAATCTTTGACGAGGTTATAGACCGGGATCGTCAGATCTAATCTTATCTGATCTAACCCGACACTTGCCTGCCCAGCCAGAGCCTATTGGTCCTCACCTCCCGAATCAGAATAGCTCCTACGTAGGGCGCGGTTATCCGTAAGCCGGACGCCTCGGCGCAGCATGTCTCGCACACGTCCTCATCTCCGTGGCCTGGCAGGGGGGGCTTGATATTACGTATATAGGCAGCCGTCGTTCCTCCAGGTCTCTTCTGTCTTTTGCTCTGCTCCTTCGAATTAAGTTATGGTTTTGGGCTGGTTCCATTACTGCTGCCCACGGAATTACATGAAGACGCCAGACTAGGCGACGTGTGGGAAATTCAGTCAAGATGTTTAAGAAGGCCTGGCTCATAGCTAGGGCGGTGGGAAGCATCGGCTCCTTTATCGGCTACCTCATCTCCCGCTCGGCCTGGATGCGCATGAGACGCATCCGCCACCGTTTCTCCTCGGCTTCGTCTAGCCATGCCGGGCACGAACCGCGCAACATCGTCGTCATTGGCGCGTCCATGGCCGGCTACCACGCTGCCAAGACGATCGCCGAGTCGCTTCTCCCCGGCTCGCCCTACCGCGTCGTTGTGATTGAGGCGCACGACCACTTCCACTTCACGTGGGTCCTGCCGCGGTTCTGTGTTGTGGAGGGGCACGAGCACAAGGCTTTCATCCCCTACGGCCCTTATTTACGCCGTATACCCGAAGACGCCTTGAGATGGGTCCGGGGACGCGCTGTTGGGATCACGAGAGACAGCGTGCGTTTGGGGAGCGGCGAGGAGATCCCCTATGAGTTCCTGGTCGTTGCTACGGGAGCGGGCGCCACGGATGCGTTGCCGAGCCGCGTGGATTCCGACGACTTATCCGAAGGCATTGCACAGCTGAAGAATATGCAGAACAGAATCAAGGAGGCGAAGAATGTCGTTGTTGTGGGCGGGGGCGCTGCTGGTGTGGAATTGGCGACGGACGCGAAGTCGCAGTATCCCGAGAAGACGGTGGTCTTGGTACATTCGAGAGACAGCGTCATGCATCGTTTTGGACCCGGTTTGCAAAAAGCCGCGATGGAGGGGTTGAAGGATCTGGGAGTAGAGGTCATCACTGGCGATAGACTCATAGGAGAGGACAAGGAACGCGGTGTGGTGACGTTGAGGAGTGGAAAGGAGGTTGAATGCGACTTTCTAGTCAGTCTTATCCCCTTTCGTACCTTTTCGCCATTCCTCTACTGCGTGGCCGAAACGAGGGACAACTCGTAGCTGACGATGGATTACCTAGGTTAATTGTGCGGGACAGAGACCTAACTCGGCGCTGCTTGCGGAGTTGAGCCCGAACTCTGTAACAGCTACTGGTCACGCTCGCGCCAAACCCACGATGCAGATCGATGACGAATCACTTCCCAACGTCTACGTGTGCGGCGACGTCGCAGAGACAAGCACGCCAAACCCCAACTCTCGAAGCGCGAGGGCCCAAGCCCAAGTTGCTGCGGACAACGTGGTCCTGGCGGTTGATGGGCGTAAGCCCACTAGGGAGTACAGGGCGAATTGGCTGGAAGCGCTAATCAAGCTCACTCTAGGACTGGTAAGCATGGTGTGGTTTGCCGAAGGTAGAGAGAGAGGCTGGCTGCTAATCTGAATCGAATCTTATATAGGACAAGTCCGTTACGCATATCGGGGACTTTAGCGGCACGGAGATGCTCTTCCCGGCTAAGGAGAAGGACCTAGCCCTCATGTCAGGGGGAGCTTGGAAGCATATGGGTGCTACCCCCTTTCTGGATGACACTGAATCCCTCCAGAGGTTTTTCAACAAAGCTTGATTAGACTATTATCGTCTGGTGAATATTTAAGTGGTGTCCCAAGACGACTCTACCGTATCTCTATTCTCGATATCACCTAGGTAGGTAGGTAGATATAGATATAGGTACCTGGTACCTACTCTATAAGGCGTTGGTAGAGCTATTACAGCACTATCCTATGTATATAATGGGGTCTCATGGTCTAACACTTGAGGGGTTCGCCGGTTAACTTTCATCTTCATTGAACCCTAGACCTACTATCCTCCTAGGATGGGTTACTTTCCGGCTCTTCATATCCTTGGATAGTTACATTCCACCAATCCTGTACCGCTCCTGAAATACGGGCTTCTGCGCAGTACGACTTGATGTAGAGGCCGTTCTCCCCGTAAAACGTGTAAAGGATAATATAGTCAGTCGTACTCATAGGATCGAGCGCGACAGCCTGACGAATGTAAGTATTTTGTTATTTCAAGGTCCTTGAGAGGGCGAGCGACGTACGATTATACTTAACCCTTTTGCGTCGTCGAAAAACTGCTGGAGATCCGGGTAGTATTCCTTCAGGTCTCCGCAATGCCTCAACTTGGACAAATTGGTACCGTAGGAGAAAAGGTAGGAGTCATCAAAGCCGAAAGCCACTGCGACAATCTCCCTTCCAAATTCCTTGAATTGCGCGTTGAGGTCTGCCGCTGCATAGTGGCACGTCATACCGTCCTGCCATCGTGCGAAATGCCGTTGTAGTGGCCCGAGAAAACACACGTCGAGGTTATTGAGCCCGTGTGAATCGACCTTTGCACCTAAGTAGGGATAGTATGTGGCGAAGTCTTCGCTGATCTCTGCTGAGGTGGTTAGCTTCCACTCGTTGTGTTCTAAAGCTGCGTGGAATGCCTCACTCCACGACTGATCCGCGAAACGAGCGATCCAGGTCCCATTTTCTCCAAGGCTCGCGCTCTCTCTCCACTTCGAGCCTACATGGTCCAGTGGGAAGGGGCTGTTTCTGCAAGATCTGTCAATCTTTGTCTATCGTTTAGGCCCTCCGAGCCATCGGGGTACCTACCGGTGCCAGGCCCTAGGGCTCGTTAGAACGAACTTCTCTCCGAACTTAGACACAGAATATGGCGAAAGGGGTGTGATCCCTGTAGGGACCTCTTTGGGTGATGGTTTCTTCTCCTTTGACTTTTTTGATGTCGACTTCTTGGATGATTTTTTTCCCGACGACTTTTTCCCCAGTTTGACCTTTTCCTTCTCGATCTGCGCTCGGTCGGCTTTCAGACGCTTGAGTTCCTTCTCGTGGGCGGCTTGTTGCTCTTTCATTCGTTTCTCGATTTCTGCCACTTTCTTGTCGCGCCGGGCAATGAGTTCCTCCATGGTTGAGCGAAGAGCATTCGTATTCTTCTCGGCCTTCTTGATCATGCGTGTGTATCTGTCACGCTCTTCTTCGAGGGCCTCTTGGGCCTCGCGATCGCTTTTTTTGATCGCCTCCTCCATCTGCCTCCTGATTTCTTCGCGTTCCTTTTCCCACTTCTCCCTTTCCCGGATCAATTCACTTCGCAGTTCGCGACCGGCTGACGTTTGGTCTAGTCTGCGTCGCTCATCAACGAGCTGCGTCTGTATATCCGTGGCCACGGGTTCGTCGTGGTCCGCTAACAAATGGACAATGCGTTTCTTGGATTCGGCGGTGTTGTCAAGTCGGTGACAGGAGCTCCCTTTCGAGATCATCCACCTCCAAAATTCTGGTCTGTCCTGCAATTCTTTCTCGCGTCTAGCCCCCTCCGTTTCTGCGACCCTATCCCACATCGTCGTAGCTAGAATGACCTTGCTAAGGGCCTTCTCTCCACACAGCTCCTTGAATGTGAGTAAGTTTCTCTTAGCCGAACCTTGCATGCGGACATCGCTGATACGGTGGAGATATATGATCCCATGCAGGAGAATTTTGTTCTTGTATGAATCACCAAGCCAAGTGGCGATGGCGTTGAGGACTTCAGTGTCGCTCCTATTCGTGTCATCGAAGCCGGGTGTGTCAATGAGGTACACGGTACGGCTGGGCGACAGCGTGTACGGATACACGGTTACAGTCGACGTGCCTGGTTTCTCTCAGAGTCTGCGTCCGACGGAACTGTAAGTATTAGCTGGGCCTTACATGAATCTAGGTCGTGGCCAATTCTGACGCGTTCCCCTGAACACGCCGAGATGAAAGAGCTCTTTCCCGAGCCTGTCACACCCATCACAGCGATGAAGACATCGGTGGGCCTGCCCATTTGTTTAGTTGCTAATACATATAGCTAGAGAAGAGCTTATCGCACTAATACTTGCCTTGGAGCATGACCGTCGCGGAAGCTTTGTGAGCTCCCATCCGAGTCGGAGACATGTCGGGGGCGTATAACCAGGCTCTGTACTGTGTCTGGCATGTCGCTGCAGGTCTTATTTTATGGTGTATTTCCGAACGTCATAAGGATCTAAAACATATTCGCGACCGTCATTTACGAAAGTTGCCACGACAAAGAAGTTCAGGGCGCAGGCTTTAAGTCTCGACTACTCTAGGCTCTCTCCTAGGCTCACAGCGAATGCAAGAGGCTAGTCATCTCATGCACTCAGCCGACGCATAGATATGCATAGTATTCAAGAGGTATTGTAACCCATACTTAGGTGGGGTTCCCCTCTCTGGGCTCGCTGTCAGCAGATCGCACCCACGCAATTTTCTATACGAAATAAGCTGCAAATGAAAGTGGTCCTAGAGAGCGCGGGGTCATAGCGAAAACACGATGTCTCCGGGATGAAACCGGGGTTCGAGATCGACTCTTGAGCTGCCTGTCTTGCTCACAGAGTACAATGGATTCAGGAATGAGTACCAAATACACGAGCCGTTGTAATCGGTAAGCGCATACACCGTATGTTCATTGCGTAATCCTGTTACTTGCAGGATTAGGTGTCTTTATGGCGGATTGGTCCAATAAAGGACTGACACAACTGCACAAAACGGTAGCCGCTTAAGTGAGCTGCATCTCTTCGCATCGGTTGCTTGAACGCCTGTGGGCTGTGATGGATGCCTATCTGACTAACTCCCCAATCACGTAGATTGATAGAAAACCCCAAACATTAGGTAGGATCCTGAGTGGTTCGCGGTCATCCTCAGCTTTAATCCTAATCAGGCTTTCCCCTCTTCCAGCTGATAATGCTGACTTACTAATAAAGAATTAGAAGATTATCCAATATATCCCTATGGAAGGAAATAACCCCTGAGGCCCAATGTTCTTGATACTAGCAATGCTGGGTTAATATAAGATATTAAATGAAACATCACCAAAGTATTAAAGGATACCTAAAACTTTACTATTTCCTATACCAAACCTCTATTGCTATAAGATCTCTGCCGTGGAACTCTGCTTCTGACTCACAAGGCTCTTTGGGTAATTAATAACCTTGGCGTCTTCGTTACTACGCATGATATATCGACTACAGCGCATATGTGTTCCCCTCAACTAATTAATTAATAGCAGTCGCTAAAACACGCCAGGTTGAAGTTTGGCGCCTCCCTCCGTACGCATATAAGTAGCTATGGGAGATGTAGAATACATAGCCGAGTTATTGGCTGATCAAGCTCAACGCCTATCGATGTTTGCCGGTGTTTCTAAACACGACCAAAATGACAGATTTTTCCTTGTTGTGGGCGTTACGGGTTGTGGGAAGAGCACCTTCATCTCCCGATGCACAGGGCGACCTGTTACCGTTGGTCGCGGCCTTTATTCATGTAGGATATTTCATAAGGGTGCTTATGGCTTGATACACTCGTGGATGGCCTCGGTCTTACCCTCATCTTATGTTCTTAATAAAGAATTGCTGACTAGCACTCAGGCACCGATTCAATAGACGTTTATGAATTCATGTCAAATGGCCGGAGGATCCATCTCATCGATACACCTGGCTTTAACGACACAAGTCGGTCGGATATAGACATCTTGGGGATATTCGCCTCGTGGCTTGGGGCCTCTTACGCGAACGGTGTGCGTATTCATGGCTTGATCGTCTTGCATTCAATTGCGGACAACCGGATGTCAGGCTCGAACATGCGCAACTTAGAAATGATAAAAGCTATATGCGGGTTTACATCATATGCTAACGTTATTATCGCTACAAGCATGTGGCCCACGGCACCTACATATCCCGAAAAAGTTACCCTAGAGAATCGAGAGGCTAAGCTTTTGGGCGAGGAGAGATTCTTTGGCTTCTTCACGGCGCGGGGAGCCCGCGTGTTTCGCCATAACGAAGATGGCAGTAGAGATATTACTAGAGAGGCAGCATCGGCGAGGTATATTGTGGATCAGTTGGTGCAACAGTCGGAACTACACATCCCAGATATGCTCCAGCTGCAGCGAGAAATAGTCGACCAGGGAAAGACACTGGGCGAGACAGCAGCAGGCATAGCGGCCGCAGGCGAGTTATACAAAGAACGGAAATCCCACGAAGACCAGCTCCAGAAGTTGAGGGCAGAGATAACGCGCCGTCTCCATAAGTCAAATGACGAGTATATCGCCCAGCTGAGAGAACTCGAGGCGGACGCCGAGAAGAAGCTGAAGAAGGCCCGAGACGACAGGCACACGCTGAAGCAGAAGATGACAGACTTGCACAAGACTGAGCTCAGGGGCCTCGGGGAAAAAATGAAAGAGATGGATCGCTTGTTCCGCAAGGAGGTTTCGGCGAGAGAGGAGGAGCTGCGCGAGATGGAGGAGTCGCTGAGAGAGATGCGGAAAGATCTTGCGCGGAAGTCGCTGGAACCGTGCGTGGAGCACGAGAAAGCCGTTGGCGAGGCCCGAGAGCGAGCTGCTCGAGTCCGTAGTGCCTACCAGAGGTTTAATGACCAGTTTAGAGATATACTGATGAGCGGTCCGCAAATGGACAATGTCATGAATGGGGCGGTGAATGGCATCGCCGCAGGCGTAACGTCTGGAATCGTCGCTGCAGGTAAGATGGACCCCCTCTACCGTTTGAAAGTTGGCTGCTAATACTGCGGTGTCTATGCCATAGCTGTCGCAGGGGTTATGTGTACGGTTATGTAAGGGACGCGTTCGGTTTATGAATTAACCGCGACAGAATGTTTTGCACAAGCCGCATTTCGGGAGATAATACAAGGCTAAAAAATATGAAGAACTAGATAGAGGCGCTTTGGAAAGTAATGATAAAATTCCTTGCCGTGCCTCATTAAGCATCATCTTAAACAAAGCTCGTATTGGGCGTATGAACCTACAAGGTCAAGAGCGAACAAACCGTTTACCAAGGAGCCAGGTGTTGGGATAGTTGATGTGGCCGTCTTCAAAGGGGTAAAACCCGATTCCATCGCTGGCCCGACCGTATCGCCGTGTAAAATACCATAACATATCCCGAAGCCAGTTCCGGTTCTCCGTGATGTCTGCCATGTTGTCACCGCTATCGCCCCCGCCATCTATAATACTAGGTGAGCTATTGTCTAGAGCAGCCGGGGAGATTGTAAGATTGTAATGATCCGAACGTACCCGTATCAATCAGACTTATGAACCTCCAGACGCGACGGCCCCCTCTTTTGCCTATTGCCGAGTTGGAGGCATCAAGGTCCAGGGACATCTTGTTGAACTTGTTTTTAATAGTAGCATTCAACGTAGAACTGGTGGAATATTAGAGATTAACCCGAAATAACGAGGAAAGTGCTAGCATACTTGGCCCCGAACCCTGTGGACCCCCCGACTCTGATGTCCCATAGCTGGTGGTCGTCAGATGTGTCGAGATCGTCGAGGTAGATCCCGCCCGTTGCTTCGTTTAGAGCTAGGGCCGTTGAATCTCCGGCGGTTATGGAAAAGTATGTGGCTTTTCTACCCCCTTGGGGAACCGCCTCCAGCTTCCAGACGCTCGAGTCAGGTTGATTCAGATTGCCCAGAAAGCTTATGATGTCGTTCGATGGGGCGGCGGTGACTGCGGTGTCCGCGGGTTCAAGCAATTGATTCAAGGCAGGATCTGCTGCGATGAAGTATAATCCGTCTTGTACTCTAGCCATGGTAGCGAGGTTGCTCTCACGCCTACCCACGAGAAGGGGTAGTGGCTAGGGCCTTGGTGGAAAAAAAACGTGTTTGGGCGAGGTAGAGGGACTGGGAAGCGTTTGTGGATGGTTTTCTTTTTGGCTTGGTCGAATCACTCATTATAAATCTGAGGGACAGACACCGCGCCGCCGAGTTGAAAACAACCATTGGGCAACCACCGGGGTAGGGATTAAAACGACTTAATGCAACCCAATTTGAAATCGCGTACGGGTCTATTGACTTCCCCGAACCAAATGCATGAACACCGGGTCATGAGAGCAAGACCTACAGCTAGAGTGCCCCCCTTTCACATGTTGTTGCGCCGGGAAGACCAACGCATTCCACAAAGTTGTCTAGGATGGTACAACTTTAGTAATCTCACGTCGCGAAGTGACTATGCTGATGTATTATTACTAATGTATAGAACACCTCTTTATCTACAGGTGGGACAATTGACCCGAGAAGATCCGGGTGTAGAAAAAGCCTAGACTATTCCCATCAATGCATGGGATCAAGGTTGGCCACACACACGCGCGCTCACGCACACGGCACATATCAGGCAAACAATATCAAGGCAGGCTGGGTACAAATGACGTGGCAGAAGGTAGGCTGTGTATTTGGAAGCTGTAGCCTGCACATCAAATCCCGGTAGGTCGGCGATGGGTTTGAGGAGAGGTGGTTACGTGTCATGGTGAAATTCGGTTCGACTGCCCAACCGGTTCAAACTTGGTTTGCTGCAGACCCGATGTATCGTCAAGAGGCCAATCGCCTATCGGCATCATTCAGCTTCTCCTGGGCAATCAACACCCCTACAGTGGCGACCACCATTCAAAATACGCGTTGATTCGTGCTTTTCGCGGATGCTGAAGTTTCTAGATTGGGGAACTAGGGGTTATGGCCACAGGGAACGATTCCGAGTCATAGGAGCATAGAAACTGGTTTCTGTATAATGAACATAGACTGATGTTGTATAAACACATGATATTATTTGCTTCCTTGGTTTGCGACTTGGGGCCTATTGTCATAGGTGATATATGGCTAGAGTATTAAAGGGAGATCATCACGCGATTTTGCGAAAACATGGAGATTATAGTAGATAGAACTTCGTCTCATAATTTGATAGAATTCTCAAATCTCAATCTAGCCGTAAGACAAAAAGTAAACCCATTCTTATGCCGCAGGTTACAATACGCCAGACTACTAGTTTTGATGTACCAACTAATTAGGGCGTTCATTTGTTCTGCCACGCGATTGCCTTTCGGAGCTCGCTATTCGGGTGAGTTATGTGACTCCGATCGTAGGGGTAAGTCCCTATTACTAGGTATGCCTGCGATATATTCGATGTGTAGTATCTCAGCATCTCCCTGAGCCACGCCCTGTTCTCTTTGACGTCATCTCCACCAACGTCGTCCGCTCCGGTGGCATCTGCATTTATACAATGATCAGCTAGGAGTTTATACAGCAATAGTAATTTTCCTTACCGCTGATACAGTAGAATTGCCACTGCTGCTGGGCTGATCCCGGCGTGTAGTACCCCCCGTCGGCGTTGCTACCGCCGGCCCCTGAGCTTTGAAGGGCAACCTTTGACCCTGACTGGACATAAGCAGTCACGGCACTAGAACAGGAAACGGAAACCCTAGTCAGACCCAAGATACTTTTCTCTGTTAAAGTATGAATGATAACTCACAATGGTCTGTCCCTTTGGATTCTCCACCACTGTCTTTGATCGTTCTCATCAAGTGACCGCAGGGTTACCGTAAGACCGCCAGGCGCTTGAAGGGCGAGAGCCATTCCGTACTTCTCGTTGTATATCAAATAGGCATCGTCATCCTCAACAGGCTTGACACGGAAGACCATGCTGCTCGAGCCTTTGAGAAAGTCAGCACGGGTCGTACTGGCCTGTACTGTAGCTCTCCCAGTTGCCGTGTTGCAGACCAAGGTAATGCTTCCGGTTGATTCACTGAAAATGAAATAGTATCCATCTTGGATATCCATTGTGCGTTGTACCTCACGTCTAAAGACTGCCTGGGCCGTTTTCCGAAGTCCCTGCGACGGCGCGGCTCTGTCTCATATTATAGCCGAAGACGTAACTCATCCTGCACCCTGAATATCGGTTGGTGGAGATTCCTGTTATGATATGGCTTGGCGTAATGTGAGGTCTTTTTTTCTACCCACCTTCTGGAAGTTTGTCCGATTTTGAGCCTCATGTCGCACGCCATTGGTGACTGCGAAGTGGCGGGGTTCGCTGGTGGTTGTGACGTGGTCCAATGATTCTGTAAGCGAAGCTTGACAAATCGTCCATTTCCGGACGGACCGCCTTGTCACCTTACCAACCATTCGCCCCAAAAAGCGATATTTATCAGCTTGTATGCGGAGAGCGCATGAACGCGACAGTCATTACACCTCGCATATTCTCGAATAAGGAATCGTTGGCGGCCGTAAAGCAGCGGCCACGCCTTCTGCGTTCCATGAGAGGTCTGCAACTAGAAGATCCAGGCCTTCAACGGCCAGTAGTTCATAGTCATGTATTCTGTAGGTCTTACAGACCCAGCAAAACTCGATCCACGGCAAGGCTTGAGTCAGCTGCCCTCGCGTATTCGGTTCGGCATGTCTAATAAACAATACTAGCAAGGCGTCCAGGCCTGCAGATGGTTGAGTCCTACACTCCCATCAATCAGCGACTCTACGGGACGCGCACCTGCTTGGCTGGACTGCGGAACAAGAAGCATCATGCCACCTACGTTACGACGACATCCTACATAGGTATTTTCGAGTTTCCCGAAGTAAGCCATTGAAACTTGTTTTCCAAGCTTAGTAAACAAGTACGGCGCCGTCGTATTCTTCCTACATCGGCCACTGGTACCAGTCACGTCTTGTTGGCTAAATAGGATATATTCAACGCCTACTCGAGTATATATATCAATGCAGCTCCCTCTTCGCTTCGTATGTCATCTTTATAAGCTCTGCATAGGAACTTTCCCCTGAAACCTTAGTACCAAGTCGTCGTCCATCTAGTCTTCCTAAAATATCTCCCCAATTTCGTCAATCATGGAGGGCGCCAACTACCACACCTTCAACATCCAATTGCCCCTGGGCGTGCACATCGTGACGCCCATGGCCACGTCCAGCAGCCTCTTGGACAGGTTCTCCCTGCTCATCGCCACGGCCTTGGGTGCCCTTCAGCAATCCGCCCAGAGAAAGGAGATCGAGCGCGCTGTGACGAGCGAGCCCTTGTCCGAGGTGCAGCCGTTCGAGCTCGATCTCGCGCTTCGCGAGCTCGCTCTGGAAACGGCCCAGACTATCACGAGGGATTTCGTCGAGCGGCTGACGAAGAAGTTGTCGCCCGAGCTCCCTGCACTGCCTTCTCCGGCTGAGCCCGTGCCTGAGCCTGTGCTTGAGCCTGAGCCTGAGCCTGAGCCTGAGCCCGAGTCTGTGGAGGAATCTGTGGCTGAAGAGCCACCTGTTGAGGAACCCCTAGTTGAAGAACCCCTAGTTGAAGAACCCCCTGTCGAAGAACCCCCTATCGAAGAACCCCCGGTTGAAGAACCCGCAGTCGAAGTCTTTGTGCCGGAGCCAGAACCACCCAACCCAGCAACTCAGCCACCGTCAGCATATCAAGAGGGGCAGGATGTTACTAACCCGGATCTGGCTGCCGTCCTCGCTACGCTCAAGAAATGCGGAAATGGGTTTAACTTTTCTAAGGTCAAAGGCGGGTTCAAGTGCAGCGGGGGCACCCATTTTGTTTCGGACAACGATGCGCAAGCGGCGTACCAAAAGAGAGTCGGTGTTCGATGAGGTAGCTTGGGCGGTGACCCTGGGAGTCGGATCGGGGAAGCATTGGTCTATTTTATTAGCGAACGAGGGGATGGGGTTTAGCTATCTATACATTCTACGGATATTTCTTTTGTGTCTAGTCAGTCATTCTTTACTTTAGTAATCGACTCAAGCATCCAGTTGGCTTTTGGAACGGTATTGGGGACAACGGTTAACGAATTAGTGAACGGGAACTATTTCTCGTTAAATTCCGTTCTAACTGACTCTATCCTAAGAACCTAAGCGCCATGGGTCTGCCCCGATGATAGATAGGTAGGTACATTGGAGAAGCCATCGAGATATTTGAGTTTGAGCACCTTGTGGATGCTGAGAAGAGACTGAATAAGATTGGTTCTAAGAGGATGGCAGTATCATAGAACCCGTCACCGGAAACTTACATCGGTCCAATGCAATTAGGCATTACCTCTTCTAAATCAGACTACCGCCTTTATATTTTTGCCTTATAATCATGCTATAATATTCCTGCAGTGGTACGGTATTACTCAGTCCGTCCCACAACCGATGCCCCCCCTTGCGTGTAAGGCGGCCAATAAGAGAGAGAGAGCGGTGATTGATGCATGTGAAAGCAATGTCCGACGGTTGAGACTGTCTCGGCCCAAAACGGCCGGGTTCGAAGGTTCTTGGCGCATTTCCTTTTATTTAAGCTTATTTTTTTTCCCATTTCAATTGAAGTTCGTGCTTCCCTTTTTTGTCGAGGTTACAATGGCGGTTGTGTATGGCTCGAGGCTGAGGGGAGGGACACCTCTCCTGACGCTGGCTTACTATCCCTTACGATTTATACTCAACGTGTTTAAATGTCTATGCATGTTTGGGGGTCTCAGATGATTTCTAGGGCAAACCAAACCATATAGCTATATGTGGCTGTATTTCTTATCCCTTAGACGGTTTCTATTCCGCCCTTCCCCTTTTAATTAGACGCTCTTCTGAGAATGTCATGGTAAGAATATTAATTACTCGGCCTTAAGCTGATCAGGCCGTAGCGGAGACCTACACGCCCTGAGATATCATTATGTATTATTAAGTTCTGATGTGGGATTTTAGATTTTGGAGTCCATGACACCGCAGGATCTGATAAGCGATTATGGTTATGCGGTTGCATGTCGGACCAATCCCGCGGGACGAATCGGGGTTGCTAAGAATGCCCGCCTTACTACTGCTTAGGAGATCTCGCCTCCTTCCCTTTTCTAGGGATAGGTATCAGCGACTCGCACAAAAGATGTTTCATAGCAGGTTTACTAGTAGTGCCTTTATGGCTGTCCAAATTAATATTGCGACGTATTTAGGAGCAAGCTAGGCATTTCACTAATAGGTTAAAGACAGCTTGTTAACTTAAGGAAGGAGTACAATGGCTAATACAGAGACGAAAGAAACTCTTGTCCCCTTTATTTAATGCAGACTTTGTCGATAGGAGCAGAGAGAGGATGATTCACACGTCGTGAAGTCTGGCTGAGGTTACAACGAGTTTAAGCTTACCCACACGTGTAACTGGGTAGAGACAGGTAGGAAGAAAGACTCATGATACCTGGTACCTTTCGATGTTGCCCAGGCTGGTACCTGTCCTGCCTGATACATAGGGTACATATGGTACATATGTACATAGCAGATAGGTTACCCACATAAAAGTCTGTATCTGGCCGTAACAGGCTGTCCAGGTTTCCACATAGAGCAGGTATCATTAAAGCACACTAAACATATTAGGATTAGGACCCCAATTAGCTTACCAAGTGCAGTCCATATTCAGTCCACATTCAGCCCACACTCTGCCCACACTACCCCTCCAAGGCCGTGGTGCACAGACCACCTCACACCCCTTTTGCGCGGTATCTGGAGGGCGTAAGGGGGGCTACGTGCCTATCATGTGCCTATCACCCGGGGCGCTAGTACTATTTCGAGATTTCTTTTTTTTTTTTTTTGGGCGTCCCCCCTCTCTCTCTCTCTCCCATCTTCAAACCCCTCCAACACTCACCTACTGACTACCTAGCCTAGGGTACTGTAGAAGTGTAGTGGCGGCCTGATTATAGTGTGTGTGTGTAGGTACCTACCGAGAGTTACACCCCCCGATCAACAACAACAACACAACAAAACAGAAACCACATAATTCTAATTCACGCCCAACCACGATCCAATCTCGAACCGTTTGGTCTTCTTCGTGTGCAACGCCAGCTCTCTGTCATTATTGGCTGTCACATATCCTGGAACTTTAGCTAGCCTCCAACCACCGCCGCCGAGGTTCTCGTTGTTTTTCTCTCTTTTTCCACCCCTCGCTCTCTCCAAAAGGCGCTGCTGTCGTTGCGAGCCTAGTCGCGTTCCTTTTAGCCCTGCGGGGCACACTCAGGCATATCAACGACTAACCCTGCAAATCGTTCTACCTCCCTCCCTCCCTCTCTCCCTCATATTTCTACTCTCGAAGCCGCCTCTTACCGCCCCTCTCGACTTCTGCTGGCTAGAGGAGGAGAAAACCGCCCGCCATGTCTATGCTACCGCCCGAGGTCTCTGCGGAGCTGACCCAGCTCTTGCAGGCCTTGCAGTCGCCTGACAACTCGATACGATCTCAGGCCGAAGACCACTTACAGAACAACTGGACCGTAACACGCCCCGAGATCCTGTTGATGGGTTTGGCCGAGCAGATCGCCGGCGCCTCCGAATCTTCGGTAACTACCATCTCCCCCTTCCCCTCTTCTCCCCCTCCGGAACCCGCTCCGCCGTCGTCTTCCGTCGGGAACCCATGCTTCCGACCCGAGCCACACCAGAGACTAGCTAACATGAACCCTCTCCGCTCAATAGCTTCGTTCTTTCGCTGCCGTTATATTCCGTCGAATCGCTTCCAAGACGCGCAAGACCGACAAAGGCGACAATGCCGAGACCTTCGTCTCCTTACCGCCCGAACAGGCCCAGGTTATCCGTCAGAAAGTTCTCGAAACCTTAGCCAACGAGACAGACCGTCTAGTGAGGAATAAGATTGGTGATGCCGTGGCTGACGTAGCTCGGCAATACTCCGAAAACAGTCGGTCTACCCTTTCTCTTCTAATCCTCTAGTTGCGCTATCCCATATGTATTTGTTATAGTTTCCCTTCCCCCCGAAGGAGGCATCCACCTACTTCCCCTTTCCTGTCCCAAACCTTTTGAGATAGTAGCTTCATTCATTATCCTTATGCGTTGCTTCTATACGAGTACTCGTCCAGTCAGAATACACCGGAAAAATCCCAGTGCATTCATCAAAGACGCAGCCATGTCCCATTAAACGCATAGGGTTGACACATCCCAATTGCCTATCTTCGTTCGCCGCCGAGAGATGGGGACAGTGCCGGGAACACCACGTCCGAGCCGGAGCATGTTCTAACCGATTCGCAGATGACCAGTGGCCTGAGATCCTCGGGGTTCTATTCAACCTGAGCATGGCGAGCGATATCGGCCAGCGCGAGACTGCTTACCGCGTATTCGCGACAACACCTGGTATTATAGAAAAACAGCATGAGGGCGCGGTTATGGATGCTTTTGGCCGTGGATTTAAAGATAACTCGGTCACCGTACAACTGGCTGCCATGGAAGCTTTCGCCTCATTCTTCCGGAACCTAACGAAAAAGGCCCAGCCGAAGTACTTCTCACTTCTTCCCGACGTCCTGAACATCCTCCCCCCTATCAAAGACTCTCACGACTCCGACGACCTTAGCAAAGCCTTACTAGCTTTGATCGAGTTGGCTGAAACGTCGCCCAAGATGTTCAAACCCCTGTTCCACAATCTAGTCATGTTCAGTGTGAGCGTCATTCAGGATAAAGAGTTATCCGATCTGTGTCGCCAAAACGCTCTCGAGCTCATGGCCACCTTCGCCGACTACGCACCATCCATGTGCCGAAAAGACGCTTCATATACCAACGACATGATCACGCAATGTCTGAGTCTGATGACCGACCTTGGAGAGGATGACGATGATGCGGCTGAATGGTTATCGAATGACGATTTAGATTCGGAGGAGAGTGACTTAAATCATGTGGCTGGTGAGCAATGCATGGACCGGCTTGCCAACAAACTTGGCGGGGAGACAATTCTATTTCCGACGTTCCATTGGCTTCCTAGGATGATGACTTCTATGGCTTGGAAGGACCGCCACGCTGCGCTCATGGCCATTTCCGCCATCTCTGAGGGCTGTCGGGAGTTGATGATCAAAGAGCTTAACAAAGTTCTCGAACTCGTCGTCCCCGCTTTAAAGGATTCTCACCCACGAGTCCGTTGGGCCGGGTGTCAAGCACTTGGTCAGATGAGCACCGATTTTGCGCCGACGATGCAAAAACAGTATTATGATGTTATACTAAAGGCGATAATTCCTGTCTTGAATTCGCCCGAGGGCCGCGTCCAAGCTCATGCTGCCGCAGCACTTGTTAATTTCTGCGAAGAGGCGGAGAAAAGCATACTAGAGCCTTACCTCGACGATCTTCTTTCCCACCTTTTCCAGCTTCTACAAAACGACAAACGATACGTTCAGGAACAAGCTCTCTCTACGATCGCGACTATCGCTGATGCTGCCGAAGCTGCTTTCTCAAAGTATTATGACACTCTGATGCCGCTGCTTGTTGATGTCTTGCGACGCGAAAACGAGAAGGAATTTAGGTTGCTCCGTGCTAAAGCTATGGAATGCGCTACCTTGATAGCGCTGGCTGTTGGAAAAGAGCGCCTTGGCAATGATACCATGACCTTGGTAGATCTCCTAGCGAACATCCAAAGGAACATTACCGACCCCGACGACCCCCAGGCGCAGTACCTTATGCATTGCTGGGGCCGTATGTGCCGAGTGATGGGCACCGATTTCCTCCGCTTCTTGCCCGACGTCATGCCACCCCTAGTCGAATTGGCGAGCGCCAAGGCAGATATACAGCTTTTGGACACTGATGACGAAATTGAACAACTGCAACAGGAAGATGGATGGGAGTTAGTCCCGCTCAAGGGAAAGATGATTGGTATCCGAACCAGTACTATGGACGACAAGCACATGGCAATTGAACTGCTTGTGGTGTATGCGCAAACCCTGGAGGGTCAGTTCGCGCCCTACGTTGCCGACATCATGGAGAAAATTGCCCTGCCTGGTCTTGCTTTCTTCTTTCACGATCCCGTGCGCTTTATTTCGGCTAAACTGGTACCCCAGCTCTTGAGCTCTTACAAGAAGGCTTATGGACCCGATTCTAACGAGCTTCGTGGGTTGTGGGCTGGGACTGTCGACAAACTACTCGAGGTCTTGACGGCGGAGCCAGCTATCGACGCCCTGGCTGAAATGTATCAATGCTTCTACGAGTCTATCGAGGTTCTAGGCAAGAATTGCCTTACTCAGGAGCATATGGGCAAATTCATAGACGGTGTGTTTTCGGCCATCGAGGACTACAAGGATCGTGTGGCCCAGCGCGAAGAAGACCGAGCTGGTGCTACAGCTGACGATGCCGAGGATGAGGCTGAAGATCTCCTCCTGGCCATTGAGGATGACCAGACTTTGCTTGCGGATATGAACAAGGCCTTCCACTCCATATTCAAGAACCATGGTGCCGCTTTCCTTCAGCCCTGGGAGCGCCTTATGGGTATATATGAGAGTTTCCTCGCCTCGACCGATCCCACACAACGCCAATGGGGTCTTTGTATCATGGATGACGTCCTAGAGTACTGTGGACCAGAAAGCGTACGCTATGCTCATTCCATAAGCACGGCACTTCTCGAAGGTTGCAAGGACTCATCTGCCGCCATCAGGCAAGCTGCTGCGTAAGTTATCAATCAGCCCGCGACCCTCATACCACGCGATCCATAAGACCGCGGTGGTTTCTCTCGTAGCCCTTCGCGTCTATGTTGGGTATACGTGACAATTATTGACCGATGTGTAGATATGGAATCGGAGTAGCAGCCCATCACGGCGGTGCTCATTGGTCTCAATTCCTCGCGTCCTCCCTTCCGTACCTCTTCCAAGTCACGGCGGTACCCGATGCACGTGGTGAAGAAGCCGTGTACGCTACAGGTAGGTGTCCTATTTCACCATGGAACTTGTTTCAGAGTCGCTCCTTTTCAGGGCATGGGTATTCAGGAAGCTAATATCTATATAGAAAACGCATGTGCTGCTATCGCTAAGATTCTTCATTTCAATAAACAAAGTGTGGAAAACCCCCAGGCCGTGGCCAACCAATGGTACTTGTCTAAAATCTCCTGGTATCAGCCAACGCACCGCTAATTATGACGGTACAGGGTCAACACACTTCCCGTCACGAACGACGAAGAGGCAGCACCATACGCTTACGGCTATCTTGTCGAATTGATTGAACAGTGAGTAGCACCTTGCCCCTGACCGCGCACCCAGTCACGTCTCTCCTACCTGCAGGCTCTTGCGCCGGCCGCGGCCCCGTGACCACTTCTTTCTTACTAACAAACGACAAGGCAAAATCCGGCGGTTACCAGCCAAGTAGATAAGATCTTCGTATACGTAGCGCAAACCTTGGAGGCGGAGATGCTGCACGGCCAACTTGCTCTGCGCGTGGCTACAGCGGTCAAAACCCTGCTTGTGGCCGCTGGTGTTGACCCCACGCCGTTGCTACAACAGAATTTCTCTCCCACAGGGCAAGATCTGATCCGGCGTCATTTTACCTAGGCAGAGAGAGTCGCACAAACGGTCTCAGCAATGAACTCATACCATTACCGCCCCCCTCTTCGTTCATGATGGATATTACATAATCAGCTTCCATGCTTCAGCCTCCAAGCGGGCATCCGTCTAGAGACGCTGACTAGGTGGGGGATCTCCAGGAGTCAGCGATCTGTCTTTCTTGATACCACGGCTTCGAAGGCGCGGAGGGTCAGCCTACAGTGTTTAGAGTGCTCGGCATCACGCCTCTGTTTTCTCACCCTGTTTAGATGCGGGGACGTACTCTACATGTCCTTGGCAGTGAGGTTGTGGGAAGGGTGACGGAATCATCAAACACCGTGTACGGTTGAACGTTGTTGATGCGTACGTAGCTTGCGTATGGCTAGGTTTCGCGCCTGTATCTAGTCGACCCTTTGTGGTCTTTGTGATAGACAGACTTGCACAAAGCAAGACAGAAGGACCCGTAGGGGTACCTCAACCTTTTTTTTTCGGTAGGCCAAAACATCTACGTACGTGTTGTCACTCTCGCCTGCTACTGCGTGGATGTTCATGTGACTAGCCCCCGACGGCGGGAACCTTCTTGGCCTGTAAATCCGGCTAGGGCCGAATGTGTCTTTATCCTAGAGCCATAAATATAATAAGGAAGTAGATGCCACTATTCTGAAAGCTTACCCATGCCACTCGGGCCGCATGTTGATGATGCGATGCCAAGTCAAACCCGGGTTTTAGTAATGAGAGCTTTCGCTGTGCGTGCCCTTTGATTTGGTCGCTGGCTCTTCGGTTAATGGAGGCTTGATGATGATGGGAGCTTGAGCACAATTTCGGTGCGAGAAGGCGCTCAATGAAACTACACTAACGTGGACGTACACATATCGATAGCGTCGGGATTTAGACTAAAGAGACGATCTCGGCGGGGAAGCCCTGTGCTCGATGCTTTTTGTCTTGGATGAGCTGGCTGGTGTAATTACCTAGACCCAGAGCGCTGCTGATGAGGGGACGATGAGCGAATGCTTACGACCCGTTGAGGTCGGCGGTGGGGAGTGAGTCGTTACTCGTCAACTTTGAATGCGAAGGCGCCGGGACTCTGCGGTCGCGGGCTGCTGTGTCGCGGTATCGGACCGGCCCGCGACGCGTCGATCGCCTTCGCCGCCGTTGAACCCCGCTTGCGCCGCGCGCGCCGTCGTGATGCTAGACGCCAGCGGGTCCACGTGTAGATGCCCCGCTGGCGAGCTTCGGCGCGGTGACGATCGTGCTGCTCGGTGTGCTGTTGTGTTCTAATACTTCTTCGGCGCCGCCGGCTTGTGGTACGAAGACGCCGAATCCGCCGCTGGGATCCGTCACTTTCAGCACGGCCCCGTTCTCGTCGTCCCCTAACTCGGCCTCGCCTAGCGTGCCGCCGTCCCCGAACGTGTTGGTCTCGGCGTATAGCTTTTCATGAATACGCGGGCTTTGGGAGAGGTTAGGCGTCGGGCAAAACTCTGGTGAAACCCGAGGTTTGGTGTGGTGTAGAATGAACATCCGCGGCTGGCCCAACCCCGATTCCTAACGCCGGGAGCGAATGAATGCAAGACCCCAGCGCGCGGCAGAGTGAAATGGGTAATTGGCCACGTGCTACTGTACGCTGTCGGGTAGACTTCCCTGGGGTTGGGTATTTGTCTCTTTTAAGCCACTATTATAACAAGGGCTTGGAATGTCTTCAGATTAAGGGTAATCTTCTATGGTGTCAAAGGTCCTTGGTTCCCCAGAACAAAGGGACCTTGGAATGGCGATCATGCCAGGTTTATATACACCAGTCGGCGACTATTCCCTCTCGCCTAAAGTTGCCTTAATAGCTTCATTTAAGAATGTCTCAGTATTTAAAGCAAGGGATAGATTAGCTGAAAGAGGTCTCAGTAGTCCGGGTAATACTCTGCGAACTAGCGATATTCGCGGTCCAGCGCATCCCGTGTGCTACGACCTGTCTTTCAGCTAATATATGGTGTTACGTATGACAGGATATGAGTCGCTGTGCCCCCGCGACGATCGTTCCTGGATAGAGATAGTTGCTGTCGAAAAGTTCATGATGGGGTGTACTGAATTAACTTGGGGTAAGGTGACACTGAGCCCATTTCCATACGTTGGTAAATTTCGGCAGGCATTATGAGGGTATCCTCGTGCAAATCGGCTCGGAGGCCTAGGGGCCTGAACTAGCTTCATCGCCGAAAATAGTTTGCAGTAACAGGAATATACTATTACGGCCGCTGCACCTCTCGAAGACAATTAAAGTAGAAGTTTTATATCCTCATGCGGTATGTATGTTCTTTAGGTCCTGACTATCTCGCATGATCGACCCCAATATGCCTGCCTGGTGTTGTTTAAAAGATAGACAAGCAGAGCCGAGACTTATATTGAGATCCGGACAATGGATGGACGTGGAGCGAGATTCGCTCCATACCACTAATAACGTATTGCGAGTTCTTTCTATTTCGCATCAACCTTATATCGTTGCTTAATTCTAACCTACCGCCTCGATCCGTAGCGTAGAACATGCGCCAATATCACCGTGGGCTGAGACCGGCCCAACTGACTCCTTAACCACAACTCCAAGAATGACCTGTAAACCCAAAAATTGTCGACTACCTTTTTGTCTTGGTTCCTGATTGTTGCGAAATGCATCGTTGAGGGATAATATCACCAACTAAGAGGGGAACAACTAAGCACTCTGAAGATGCTGTCAATATTCCCAAGTAATCGCTTGGATATATCCTGTTTAAGTAGTAATTCCCTCGGTCCCAAGTCTATTTAGTCTCTTCCTCCTGCTCCACAACGTAAATATGTCCATCCTCCATTTTCCTAAGCGTCATGAGAATATCATTTCCTTCCTCATTTATCTCCGTCGCCAACTCGTCATCTCCCATATCGTTAGCTTTCCGCATCGTTGTCTCTAACTGGGGGCCTGTGAGCTGAGACACGGCGTGCCAGGTGTTCCCTTGCCGTGAAAATTGCGTGAGTCGGACGTATATGCACGTCGTCAACGCGACGCATACTAGATGGAACGCAATCAGGCTCGCGACGGCAATTAAGCCTTTGCATCCGTATATTTGACAGGCTGCTGCCCGCACTGTCTTGGTGAACGCGATATGAACCTCTTCTGTCCCTTGGAAGGACTTACGAAACTCGTGGAAGAGCGAATTTGCGATGACCGTCGTGTACGCCTGCAAAGCGTGGGCGGCTCTGCCCGTGTCATAGATGATGTCTTGGATGAGTCCGGACAGTTCAAAGTGGTGTTGTGCCCCGAAAAAATTGCATTCCGTGCAGGTTGGGAAGGATGTCTCCGGCGCCGAATTCCCAGATAGGGCATAGTAAACCCCTAACTCTAATAATAGGTTGGTAGTAGCTTCTGCTAATGTTAAGTTCGTCTTTTTGGTCGGATTCTCTTCGGTCAACACGGGGGAAAGTCTTTCCGGCTCTTCGGTGTTTTCAATCGTCAGGATACCCCGGTCTGCGAACGTGGCGTTTGCCTCGCTAACACCTAAATACTTTCGAACCTGGGATGAGTCGCCGTCTGTAGCTGTCGACAAGGTCACCTGGGGCTCCTCTAGGTCTCCGGTGGCGGCGAGTTTAACAGATCGTAAGTCGATATGAAAAGTCGAAAAGCAGAGCGTCACGTTGATGAACCGATTGGGCTCTATCTCGTAGCTGTTCCATTCCCCGACACTGGCTTCAGGGGCAGAGTTGAGTGGCAGAGGGTTTCGCGAAATCCCCCAGTCGGTATCATGCATGTTCGTTGAGAAAAAGAGGTACACCAGGGAGTAGTTGGACCAGGGTTCAGTAACAGAGTCCCAGCTCTTACTGAGGCCGCTCCCATCGTACGGAGAATCCCCTACGGTATCGGCGACACAGAAAGAACCTTGCCAGCCAGAGTGATATCCCACCACTCCAGGTATGCTACAATTGAAATGTGTAGCAAGGCACTTGTCTGAGCTACACAAGTTTGGTACGGAATGGGCTTCCCGAAGACTTTCTCCGTAATGAAGAGACCCGGCTAGCCGACCATAATCGTAATCATTACCGTTAACGCGATTTATGCTTGCACTGGCGTAGGAAGATCTGATGATTGGACGCATGCAAGCAACGCTAGAGAATAGAGAGACCGCGTTTCCATTATAAGTGTGTATAGATGTCCTATTACTGGGCTCGGCCAATGGAATGAATGCTCTCGTTCTTGGTCCGGTAGCGCTGAAGCCTTTAGCATCGGGGGTAGAGCTAGCGTTATGCGAAAGCTCCCCGAAGACGGCATATGTTGGCGGGTTCGCAACGGTATAAGTATTGTATGCCTCGGTCACGTTTTCGGGGACGTAATCGTTCACCGGGAAAGGCGCAACGTTGGCCGCCATCGTGAGTTCGTGTAAATCGGAGAAGAGAATGGTCGAAGCAAATTGGAGCGCTAACGAGCCGACCGCTAGAGAAAAGACTAACGCTGTCTCTATGCAAATTAAGCGAGAGAATGATCTCAAGACGAGCCACGTCAGTTTGAGCGGCCCGTCATTGATGGCCCGAAGAACGGACAATTGGGCCACGTCGGACTTCGGAACGCGGTGCCGTTCGAGGAGTAGTGAGGCTAACAGGGCGGTGCATACTGTTGCCTGAGCAGCCACCACGGAACGAATGACGAGAGCTGCGAGCGTAGTAGCCTGTGCAATCCATTCCCCCAGAACAATAGCACGCCAAGCAGGGGATGCGTGAATTGCGCCCGGTGAAGAACCCCGCCCCGTCCATAAAAATACGAGGAAGGCGAGGCTGGCAATAGAAGCTATGGCACCCCCGATGATCACGAGCAGGCCATAGCCTCCAATAGACTCTAGGATTGCTAGCCTTCTTGTGGGGTTTGAATGGGGGTCGTTCTGAGAGGTTTGTGAAGCTATGGTATCGCTCTGGTGCTCGTCCTCATTTTCTTCACGATAGTCTTCCGGGACACTGACATGTTGGGCTTGTGCGATCTGGCCATCTATTGTGGTGCCTAGTGGTGTGGCAGGAAGACGCTGACCGGCCAGGTCATTGTTGGAGACTTCGGTGGCGCGAGAATTCGTTGAGGCCATGGTCGTGATATCTTGAGAGCAAGTTATGGTTATACGGGTATATGTTCCAATGCTGAAGCCGGTTTCGGTCCAGCGGTGAAAGGCTGGTTACCAGAGAAGATACAAAGGGTAGAGACGCACTTAGTGGAGGATATTTAATACAATTTTTAGTGGCAGTCTAAAAGCCCGATCTAATGGGAAGCCTAAATGAACAAGTATGGTGGCCATATGAAGTGAGGGTTACCAAATCCTGGGGCTTTTTCGTGAGATACGATGAATCTACCGAATAATGCCTGAGGAAGTGATTGATACGCCACACAAAAGGGGCAATCAATGGGCGAAATTGGCCACAAGGGCGTGAAAGTCTGTTCATTACCATCATCCTCTACGACGCAAAGGGTGTCATGAAGCTCTTAGCCCTATTCTGCCGGGTGGGATATCTACAGCTTATGGCTGAATTCTCTTTCCCTCTTGCCTAATCCGGTCCTGGATTTGCCCTCGCGTAGCTGTCTTGGTGTACTGTAATTATAGGGGTAGGCGGATGCGAGTTAACTCAAGGCTGTAGCCTCGTACGGAGGTTCACACTCGTATAACCATACGGCAGTGTTATGCTATGCCTAGTCTCAGCGTACGTGCGACGCAATGGGATATTGCAGTGGACAAATAGGCCCCCAAATTCCCTCTTATTAGATATCGCTGTCGATGTAGCCTTGGCAAAGTATCAACAGGCATACGATTTTCGGGGGCCACTCACAGCATCGATATCAGCGTCGCTGTGTTAACTCCTATTGCTACTTTGATATGTTATTACGCAAATAGGATATCAAATAATGTGGCAATATACTACGATGGAACGATGTGGCTGTGGTCAAAATTACCTACCAAACTATTTACCTAGATAGTACTACTATATAACAACGGCGATGGAGCCCATAAGTCCTAGATTACGCCAAATACAGGGGGCTAACATTTCTCAGTGATACCGGCAATATAAGCATGTGCATATTTGATCTATATATAGAGATGGGTTCCCCGATAATACTCTGAACAGGACGAAGTAGTACATAAGGAGCTTTGAACCCTCAATACCACGCTGGCATATTATCCTGCGGACCATAATACTACGCAGCGTGCTCAATCATTATGATGGTACGGCTCGCCACCTAGGAAGTGGAGAAGCCAAATATACTGCGCCTTTCATTTTGATCTTTGTGGCGTAAAGAGGCAAGAAATACGACGCGGGATGTTGTATCAGCAGTGCAACCGTAGGGGTGGCTCACTGTCATTTTGTGCAAGCACGCAAGCCAAATTGGACATGGAGCCGACCTTTGGCTCACAAATGGCCGCATTAATATCTAACGCTTAAACATACGGTATATACGTGCACAAGGCTGATTAATATTGAAGCAGTGAGGCGGAATGTATAATTCACAAGCTACAAACAGACGGGATCATGTGCCAATCCTCTTATTTAGGCCTCATTGAGCGGCATACTAGTTGGGTAGCATCGTCTGCCCATCTGCCCGTCTGCCCTGCCCATCAATCTCCCTCGAAAGTCGCCGATTGTTTATTTTCAAAAGGTTTTCTCGGATTAAGTATTTCACGTATACTGTCATTACCGCTAGCCCACGCTCGTAATCCAACCAATACCCCTTCATCCTTTACGGTACTCGAGCAGGAGCCGCCACCACCCCAAACACCCTCTTCGTAGGCAAAATTGTGCTCTCATAATCTATAACCTTATGAAACGTCCCATTCGACCTACCTTAAATACTACAGGGTGAAACTGTGTGTATGGTTACGGGACCGGCCCGGCCGCACACCTCAAAGACATATCTCCGCTGCGCAGGCACGCGTTTGTACTTCGATACGAACCGACCTACTCTTGGAATCTTCCCGCCCATAATAGTCAAAACATGACACGTATCAAATTTTATCCGCGTATATTCTTGAAGGAGAATCAAGGTGAACGTGTATAGCACAGCGGTAGTCTAAGCCGCAGGCAAAATTTTGGGAATGAACACTACGTTGTTTGTTTCGGAGGAATGGGGGCGAGGCGGGAAACAACTAATCGACGATATGATCATCCGGCTACCCCGATGGATCTGTTTGATGTTAGCATATCGGTACCTACCCTAGGTGAAGGCTTGGAAGGATGGGGATAATTAACTGGGTTTCTAACTCGAGGACCTACGATTATACTACGAATATATCGCTCCCTATTAATACTGTCTATATTAGAATCCCAAAGAGAATGGAAAAATTTATTATGACACTGGAGTATATGGTCATCTATACGTATCTTGGCCCAAACAGTTGGACCGCTGTAGACCCCATAATGTGGTATAGAACAGCACGTCATGGGGGGCAAACAACTCCCTTCATTTAACCCGCGGCCATTATAGATAGTGCCGGGATCCGAATGTCGATTATAAGCATACCAAGTATTAATCATCACTCCGGTTATAGCCCAGTCATCCCGCCAGAAGTCGAGACGTCTATAACGATATGAGAGAGTGAAAGAGGAAAACACAGGTTCACAGATACAAAGAGATTCCCCAAAGCAGAGCAGTATCACTTCGATTGTCGGACCGTCTGCTAGGCGCGCGACGACGTTACACTCTGAAATGACCACGATGGATTCTTCAACCTTGACTCAAGGTCCTTGACTCAAGATGCGGGGGGCCGAGAGCGCGGGGGGATAGCAAAGGCCCCACTAGTTGTCTTACACGGCGCAGTTGGTTTCCTTTATTGCGCCACGCTTGACATAACAATATAGGATTTATGTTCCCTTCGATGTCCCCGTTTCAGCCCGAAAATATATTCTGCTTTTCTTTGTTTTCTCTTCACACTAACCGCTACCCTACTACCTCGGAAACCCCTCTCCAACTAACTCCCGCTGCTGCCGTTTCCATCATATTACTCCTATCCATCCCGTTCAGTCAGTTTATGCCACCATGGCCGCCACCCAAACCAAGCCAACCATTTTCATTGTCCACGGTGGATGGCACGTCCCCGAGAGTTATAATAAGCTGGTCACCGCTCTTGAGGCCGAGGGTTACGAGGTCCATATTCCTCGCCTTCCTTCTACCAACCAAGTACGCCCTCCTAACGCTGACTTGGAAAGTGACACGTCCCTCATCCGTAGCTACGCAGAGAGCCTCGTGAGCGCGGGACGCAACGTCGTCGCTCTCCTACATTCATACGGTGGCCATGTGGGCTCTAACGCATTGCACGGTCTCGGAATTGAGGCCCGCGCTGCGCAGGGCCTAAGAGGAGGAGTGTCTCATCTGATTTACATGACCGCCTACGCCGTCGCAGAGGGAGCCGCCACGATGGATACGGTGGAGAAGTTCGGAAACATGGACCTCGTGCCTATCGCTTTCGATATCGCCGAAGACGGAACCTGCGTAAACCGCAACCCTAAGGTGCTTCTCGTCGGCCCTGGGCCCGATGATGCGGACATCGACGAGTATGTCGGGACCTTTGTCCGCTGGAACGGGAATACTCTGTATCAACGTAGCAAACATGCCGCGTGGCGCGAGATCCCCGTATCCTTCATCTACGCGACCGAGGACATGACCATCCCGCTCCACTACCAGAAGAGTTTCGTCGAAGGGATGGAGAAGGCCGGCCGTAAGGTGCAGACTTATGAGCTCAAATCTGGACATTGTCCTAATTTTACTGCCACCGAAGGCGTCGTGGACGTCATCAAGGCTACGGCGGGTTGAATCTTGTTCGGTGATGTTAATACTAGGCGCAGGATACTTATGTACTTCAAGCTTCGCCATGTTCTATAACGCGCACCTACGGGGAAGCAATATCGGGGAGCTATCCGTATAATATAATATCAAAAAGGTGAGTTGGTACGAACGCGACGAAGTGTGGTTTGTTTGTCGTGTGTGACTAAGGCAGATCTCCAACTGCCACAACGTGGCTGTACAGATTTATCATACAGCTAACGCCCCCTGAGGGTTGCCGCATCTTGTATTCGGCGAAGCATATCCTAGTTTCTGATTGGTGGACGAGGCATAGTATTTTCAATATATGGGTGTGTAATAAACACGTTGCGCGAAGGGCCTGCGATATCTATGCTCGGTAGCGTTATTAATATACAGAATATTCCTTCGTTCTCGAGGTGTGGCAGCACATCACTTTTCGGCTTGACATCATCGTCATCATCATAAAACCCATGAATCACATCAATTTTGCCCCTTAACGGGCCCTGAGCACGGCAAGCTTATAGCGCTATCAACGACGCAAACAGTCCCAGTAAGACAAGGCGAGTTGGAGTCACTACTGCGGCTGCCCCCTCTGGCACACTGGAGGTCGTTGACGACGGCGGAGATGCAAACGAAGAGGTTACAGTTCCGTCGTTTTCACTGGGTGTGGATGTGGGGGTAGTTTCAATTGGCGAAGAAGTAGGGGGCGAGTCCTCTCCATTTGGGCTAGAGATAGCCTGTGTACTCGTTGGCGTTGCTGATAGCTCACTGGTCTCTTCAATAGAGGAAGTTTCTTCAACTGGTGGCGTCTCTTCAACTAGCGAGGTCTCTTCAACCGGAGGGGTTTCAACAGGGGCAATTTCAACCTCGCTCTCGCTTGACGTGGGAGCGGTCGTAGTCGGTTCCTCGACGGGAGTCGTCGTGGCAGGAACCGTATCGATCGCCGTGAATGGGGGCTCGGGGCCGCCTGAGAAGTAGTAGCTGTTCCAACCGTAACAGTCCTGGTAGCACGTGTGAGTGCCCAGGAACACAGTATAACTGAAGTCCTGCATTTCCGCAAACATCGTATCCCGCTCATAGTCCCACGGCACATTTTGTACCTGCCGCTTCTCCCATGCGTCCGTGTTAATTTGTGTTTGCACTGCGATTTCTTTGCCCGAAAGTTCCGTTATGTACGACGCAGCGCACCCCGGAATAGGGTATTCGGCACTGAACGATATTCCATCGCGCTCCGAAACGAAACCCCCACCGTCGCCAGTGAAATAATCCCTGACGTTGAAATTATACTGACTGTGGGAAGAGACGTGAGTCGAACTTATATATCAATATCGACGGGAATTTGATTACTTACGTTGGGCAGCAATAAACATGGAAGTCACTCTCGAGCCCATCACTGCGCGAGTACGTCCGGGTGTCGGCTCCGGAGTAGCCAACGGGACAGTCGGTATAGAAACGGGTCTCTTCGTCTACCACGGTCTGAGCTGAGTAGGGCACAAAACACGACGCCGGCCCGTTCTGTGCTGGTCCAAACTGCGTGACTTGGCAGGTCAACCAGTCAGGAGAAGAGTATTGGCTAGGGTCTGCGTTGAGCGCATACGCATAACAACTGGTTACCACGACCCAATGGTCGTCCGGGTCGACACATCCCGGGCCTGGTGTGAACTGTACTGTTGGTGGCGCTGTGATGACAGCTGGCAGTGTAGGAGTTGGGATGAGGGCGGTTTGAGGCGCCATCCTGTCGTCGCTTTTTCTTAGCTGAGCCTAATTGGTGTGTGGGAGCCCGCTAGGAGTGCGCAGCCCAACTCAACAACTGCGGATAGATGCTTGATTATATCGAGTCGCGCGTAGCGGACGTGTGGGGACCAGGCAACAGCAACAACAAGGGGAGTATAAGCGAGTACGGGGAGCCCCAGGAAACGCTGCATCGAGGTCAGCTGCCAAGCCGATACTATATATACTATGTATTCCGCTTGCTAGAATAGGAAGCCCACGACAGTCTGGCCGTTGCCGAGAAGCTTGGCAGGGCTTAGCCGCAAGAAATCAACACTCTATCTAAACTTCGGTTCAAGTGTCGGTTCCCAATTGGTTTAACCTCAAGTAATTACGTAGTAGGTGAGTGCAGGTGTCAGTAGAATGTACAGAGTAGGATACCGAAAAGGGTTAAAATTTCCGTAGATTGTCGAATTCGTCGATCATACCAAAGATCAGTGTGAACTAACGCCTGGGGTCTTTTAGAAGCTTCGGGTATAGTGGCTAGGGAAAGCCATAATAAATGCAAAGATATCGAGCCATAATTCTATTTAGAGACACCCCAACTCGTACGGCGATAAAGCATGGGCGCGGCACAGCCTACAGGGAAGATGGGGTTTAAAACGTAAGCGAGGACAGAAAAGGTCCTTGCATGTATGTAAATCTTATATTTCCTGATGCCGTAAACTGTTTTGTTCGCATCAGGCACGCGCATCGAGTATTTCGGCTATGCAAAGACTTGTTTACGTTCTGGATGATGGTGTTATACAGGAGGCGGCAGCTAGTAGGTTTGCTAAGGTCGGAAGTTGCAGGGGAGGTTTTTTGGCACCTCAACCCTCGAGATACGAATAAGTCTATTGTAGATGGCATAAAAAGGGGGTCGTAAATTCGTGCCGAACCACGTAATTCATACATGAGTATGTCGTTCTGGCATCTAAATTTGAGTCTCGCATACGATAAACTCATTCAACTAGCTGTGGTCATAACCACTTATGTAACATTTAGAGGGCGGGAGAGAGGAAGGGGGCCTAGGACACACAGAGGCCGCTTGTTTTAACTGTCTATATGAAGTCCTTCGCTATCTGCCTCTATGCCGGGTCGCCTATGTTTGTTGTTGAGGGCTATATACCTTTGTATTCTCTTTACATCCTCATGATCCTGCCCAAGTTTTTCCTCCAATTTTTTCAGCACTTTTCTGTATTCTTGATCAGCCTCATCGAAGCGCCGCTCCAGCGTGTACAGCACAGCAACGTCAGTCATCAATCTCAGGCAATCGGCATGGCCTTCGCCCAGTACCGTGGCTGTGGCATTGCACGTAGACGAGTATATCGCTTTTGCTTCGCCGTATTTGCCCTGTTGCTTTAGCGTTATAGCCAGCCTTTCCGCCGTCTTTAATGTCAAGGGGTGGAAATTGCCGAGCGCTTTTGATTGGGACGAGTTGACTCTCCGCCAAATAATCTCGGCTTTGGCATGCACGCCTTCCTCCTGGTACCGAGACGCGAGTAAGGTGGCACACCCCAGGGTGCGAATGTGTGCCGGGCCCAAGGAATGCTCCATGTCATGCAGGTCCCGCAACAGTATCTCGGCCCGCAGTGGTATTTGCTGATAGTCACGGACTAGCTTTTCGTAAAAGTTTTTTGCCAGGTCGTGCCGCCCCTGGCGTCGACACGTATCCCCTAAAAACTCCCAGTCCGCCTCATCCGACGAGAGGACTCGGACGTAACTCACGCATCGTTCCATGTAGGGGAGGAGCTGCTCTTCAAGATGGTAGTGCTTCGCAGTGTAGGTTACGGAATTTATATCCGCCGTGGCAGACTTCAGATATGACGACACGCTCGAGCAGGCCGTCTTAGCTCGTGAGCTATATTCCGGGGTGCGTTCCTTGCTTTCCCGCAACCACTCGGGCATGTAAGAATCCAATGCGATCGTCCGGGTCGCCGAGTCGTATCTGACGAGAGAGAGTTTTCTAAGTGTTGTCAAGCTCTCGTGTATAAGTTCATCTATAGGCTCAGCCATAGATGAGTCTAGGGGAAAACCCGGTGTGAAACACGCGGACTCTCGGAGGCCGTTTTTGACGAGCTCAATAGAAATATCGTTATCGGACAAGAACGCAATCCTGTCGAGGAGCTCACTCGTTTTTTCGTCCAGCTGTTGAATAGAGATCAACCACGCATTTGTGAGGATAGACGGAATTTCTATTGTAGAGCTTGGTGGAGGGGCCAGGGAAAGGTCTTCCAAGTATCTATTAATAGACCACTTTGAGCTCGATAAGAACGCCGACGCCTGTTTGATCGCAAGTGGTAGTCGTCCAAGCTTGTCTACGAGTTCTCTAGTATCATCTGCAAGCATACCCCACGTCAGCTTGATCAATCCGTAGCACGGATAGTATAGCTATAGAATAAATAATAAACGAAGCGATTAATGATAATGGAAGGAAAGGCCCTACTATCTGGAATTTCTCCTAGGTCGGCTGTCTGACGAAGCAGTGTTACGGCATGATCTGGCTCGAGCCCACGGACGTAAAGCGTCTCGCCATGCCGGAGTGATCGACTGGTGATTATTATATGTCCTTTGATCGGAGAATCGAGGAACTTGTCAATATGGAATTCTCGTAAGTCGGATTCTCGATTCGCACCATCGATAACCAGAAGCCACTTATCATTGCCCCGCCGCTCAAGCCACTTCCTAAATACCAGAGATAAAAGTTCCGGATGGTCCTGGCATGACTGTACCCGCCCTTCCTCGTCAACCAACCCGCCCAGATAGAGGCGGTGCAAAGCTCTAAGTCGTTCCTCTTTTCTAGAGGTGCCAACATAGTGATTCTTCAGTTGGACCGCGAATTTCAAGAGCGACGAGTGGAGGGCGAACCGGTTCTGAGCATCCAGCCAGATGACAGAGCTGTAGTTATTTTTGTATGTGTATGCATATTCCACGGCTATTTGCGTTTTTCCAACCCCGGCAGTGCCGCAGAGCGTAATTAAATGCTGGTTTTGCCCTTGAAGACACCGCTGTATAGTCTCCAATTCCGTATCGCGCCCCAGAAAAGGGTCTGCACGACTCTGGGATAGGCTCGTGGAAATAAAAAAGGTCTCACTCTCATTATCTACCACTTCTGATGGATCTTAAGGCAAATTTTCAGGTAGAATTAGCTTCGATAATGGAGAATGAATGGCTTTGCACTCTCACCTCTGCGCAGGCGATCTAAAAGGAGATTCCGGCTGACAAGGTCTTCGGACCCCTGACACATGGCGATCAGTTGGCTCACAGTTTCCTGATACTCGGAATCACGGCCGAGGAATTTGCATAGATTCTCGTGGAGCTGCCGCCGCGGGGCTGTCAAAAAAATCGCCGTATTTAGCAATTCTAGAGGTGTTGCGGATACATGAGGAACAACCTGGAAATAGAATGTCAGCACGAATAGGCTAAATTAACAGTGCTTCAACAGATTTACCGTGGAGGCTCCTGATATTTTCTGGAATGTTTCGTCTTCATGAAGGCAGTATGTGGGAAACGACCCATCGAGGGATTTATACTGCTCAAGCTGAAATTGTAACCAGTCGAGGTCTGAGTCCAGGGTGTTGCGCATCCTGTTGAGGTCAATTTTCGGACTAATCAACTCGGTTACAATCTTTATCCAGGAGTTGTTAGGGGTTCCTTGGTGTGGTGTCCCCAAAAATACCACGCCGGCCGTACATACGCGGATATCATTGAAAATGCGTTCATCTTTGTCAGCATGGATCAGAGCGCTTTTCACAACAAGTCCTCCAAGACTATGCGCAATAAAGATAATAGGTCTGTTGGTAGCATCCGCATCTTGTCGAGAGCGCTTCAAAGCCTCGAGGAGCATTTTGGATTGCGAATACAAGGTCCTTTGTGTGAGTTGTTTGACACTTGAGACTTCGGAGCTATACCCGTACGTCATGATGCGAGCATGAGGTAGCTCTTCAGGTAGGAAGTCTTTAAGCCAAAGCACTGTATGCCCAGTTTCGGGCTCTTGGGCCGTCCAAGATTGCTCGCGATGCCCGCCGAGCCCATGAATACAAACGATGCTAGAAGCATGTCCGTCAGTCGTGGCAGTTTATATAACCGTTGTTGCGATACCTTTCAGAAAAAGAATGCCTAGTACATCCTAGGGAAAATGATACCTCAAACTTACTCAACTTCCGGCTTGAGATTTCTCTTTGTAGGATCATACAAAATTTTCAACCCAGTATTGTCTTCATTTCCATCTTCATTATCCCCGATTGTTGATTGATTCTCCGGAGAATTTGGCGTAGCTGTAAATTGTTTATGGTTTCTAATAAAGCCGGTGATACACCACCGCCGATTCGGCGGATCCATTTCCGCAGTCTCTTTAGAATTTTTCTGGTGGTAGCTAGAGATGATGAATTTTGGTTCATGCGAAGTACTAGGTAGGTTATTCGATTCAACCTAAATCTATGCGTGGGAAGACCCGGAGCCGCGATAACTTGCTATGCCGGAAAATGGGGGCTAGGGGCTGGGCTTGTCTCATTTCTATCCCTTTCGATCCCATGAAAGATTCCGAGGGGCTAACCGGTTGGCGGGTGCAGGGGTTTTCGAAAAATCTATATCGGTCATGCAACCCTCATCAATGCTCAACTATTGGCCGGTAAAAGCAGCGAATGTGTCGTGAGTCTCGCCCCAGCTACTCTATACTTTGCTCGCCGTCGGGTCAGCTAGTGTTGAACGAAGCCGCATATGGCATAATATATGTACTGATGTCATCGATTTATTCTACTAGAGTTTGTACGGCGCCCTTATCAACAAGCGCCTCAAATTCGCCGAGGGAGATAGCCGGTGTAGTCTCAGGGTTGGCATCATCTAGGCCGACAAACAATGGGATCAACTAGGAGCAGTCATCGTCCTAGCCCCTTTTCACAAGAGGTAGTGAGTGAGTGGTCCGGGGAACTACGTGAGTTGTCATGTGTATTACATAGGAATACCGAAACCTCAGCCAGCTAGGTCAGCCCCTTATCCGTACACCGAGACACTCATGAATGAAGCTATTAAGGCAAATTTAGTCGAGGCGGCATAGGATCTTTGACACCATAGAAGATTTTATCCTTAATCTGAAGACATTCCGAGTCTTCCCACAAGCCCTTGTTATACGAGGCGTGGCCCAAAAGCCGCACCGCCGAAGCTGGACGTCAATATTATTGATTTCGAAAAATATCTTATTCATCATGGGGCCGTGTAATTTGACGGCCCCGATGACAATGAGACTATCACCGCGATTGTATGGCTTCGGCCACTTCGGTCTCGGACTAACCTTGTCGAGTAAGTTATTCATATCCGCATCAGGTAGTATACTGAAGGCGGGTTGACGGAATACATCGCCAAGTGGAACAAAGAAAGGCCCTGGGATTGCAAGTATCTGCCCATCGATTTTGACTGTCTGAATTTGTCGTCGCCTCACAAGAAAAATAGATATTGTGATTGAAGTCATTCACGAATTTTACCCCGATGAGGAAGACAGAAGAGCTACCTAGGAAATGGAGAGGATTCGTCTTGCGAGAAATAAGCTGGAGAAGCTCTTAACAACAGAAATTCCGTCCATGATCGCAGAGAAGAATATGTATGTTGTCATAACCGGCGAGAAAGATGCTGAATGGTGCAATAGCTGTGGGGAGGTTAGAATAGGGGCCAGCCCTTCTGGCCTGGCTGTCAGCTCATACCACATTCCAAGTCGTAAGACATTCCGCATTTTCGTTAGAAATAATAGAAATACACGGACAAATAACCACTGGGTTGATTGAATCCATCGATGCTGCCGTTGTGTACGATTGATTATGATGATTATTGTATTGGATACTATAAGCGAGTTAATGGGTGCTCTTTTCTTTTTCTTAGAGGGGTTATTTACATAAACCCGGCAAAGCCCTAAAGCCAACCCAGAATTTGCTGTAATGTTACATATTACATAGGTACCTATATAATTAACGGAGTGCCTAACGTTAAGAGAGAGTGTAGATAAACCTATGTGTACATACATATACATACGTAGCCAGGAGAAAAGGTACCGCGGTGCACACGTACCTAGGTTCTATGGGTGAATCGCCGCGCCACGCCACGCCATCGCGATGTCTTCGGAGCTAATATCTAACCGGCTGTAAGTGAGTGAGTGATCGATCACCTTCACCGCAAAATGCCTGAGGCGGTGTAGATTAACATAAGCCACCTACAATAGGATCCCACAATCACACAAGTGACTGGTCAACAAGGTATGGTTTTCTCGCGTGGCTGCTGCAATATTCTTGGGGCGGCAACACGGAACCGATCATAATTGGTGGCCGGGGCCCGGTCCGGGAGAGCAATACGCAAAAGCTCGGAGTTCGGGTGGCCCCGTCTGGCAGCCAACATCGCTATCGCGTAAGTCGAAGCCTTTAATATTAGCTTCAACGTCGCGTCTGTTTAACCACCATTTTATCATTCTCCCAACCAACACCCCATTCTCAGACTCAGTAACCGCGGAATGTCGGCCACCCCTACTATTGTTATTTGCTCTGGAGCGTGGCCCCTGGCCATATTCTTTCAACCACTTATCCAAGCCTTTGAAGCCCAGCAGCACGTTGCCATATGCAAGGTGCCAGAGTCTTATCCAGCATTTGACCCCTCCAATCCCGTTAAGCGCAATTACGACGGTCTCTTCCTTCGCGATAAGGTGCTCAATCCCCTACTTGAAGAAGGAAAGGATATTGTCGTCTTCATGCATTCTTACGGCGGCGTGTACGGGGCCGAGGCTTTGGAGGGCACCAGTAAAAAAGAGAGAGCGGCAAAGGGCTTGAAAGGGGGCGTTATTGCTGCTATCTTTAACGCAGCCTTTATAGCTCCCAAGGGGGTCAGCGCCATGTCTGCGATGGGACTCGACCCGGAAAATCTCCCAGAGTACCTAGAACATGATGTGAGTAAGTTGTAAGAAGATAGGAAACTGTTCTAACGTGCGTTATAGAGAACGACAGGCCTTGTGGGATTCAAGAAGGGAGCCGCGAAAGCAATGTTGTTCCATGACTTGCCAGACGACGAGGCCAACAGACTAGCGGATATGCTGCCAAAGCAGCCCCTGACTTGTTTCTCGACCCCAGCACACTGGGACCCATACCACGATCCCAACTTCAAGGGGAAGCTGGGGTATATATACACAGAGGCAGACAGGGCTTTGCCGCTGGCTATTCAAGAAGCCTTTGTTGAGACTGCCGCTATTGGGTTCACTTACGTGTTGAAGAACTCGTCACATTCTCCGCACCATGAGCAACCTGGCGTGCTGGCTCAGGTTGTTCTCGATATGATAAACGCAATCGCGAAAGAGGATTGAATAGGACGATGAGCATCAACCTACCGTGGCCAATTGTCCACTGCGCTACGCCTATCTCCTCGTTGCTAGATTACTCGTACACCCGGGGTCTATTAATTTCTCTTAGAAACATTCTCACTTTTAATCCTCTTTCCTCTTGAATCATGGGAACGTTGTGCTTTAGCCTTATGGCATCACATATTAGAAGTCAATAGTGTTAAGGAGTTCCTTTAGGTATACAAGGAGGCCTTCCCATCGCATTAACCAAATCAAATCATAAGCTAAATTTGCTGCTCACATACATACTATTTTACCACATTAATTACCCCAGCCTAGAGGGAAGGTCGCAATAATCGGTAATGAGAGTCCAAGGGTACACATGGTAGTGACACCGCTTAATATAATTATTGTACATCAATGGCATTTGTGATCTTTCCTTCAGTTTATGTACCTCTATTTTCTAGGTCTTCTAACTTCTATTCATGCTCTAATTTTGCCCTAAGTTAACTTTTTTGACACGCCCTCTTCCTTTTATATACAACGAACTTTGCTCTTCTCGTCCTGATTATTGAGGTGGTTCAGCTCATCCGCCCTAGATAGGACTTTTCCTGTCGAAACCCGATTGCGTTAATGAGTCCCCCCCACTGTAGGAGACGGGGGATACAAAGAGATACAGACGCCCTGATCATGATATCATGGGGTCTTCTCATTTTAATTATCACCATGTCTATACGCTGGGTACAGCACTCATACGCTTGCCACTTCACCAGTTACAACGTCGGGGGTCAATCCAAGCTGCTCATCCGTCCAGATCTGTCTCGAAGTGGTTAAAGAGGCGTTCCAGACAGGCTCGCTCTGCCACTCCGAGGCCCTACGGAGACCAAGGCGAGCCCAGATCTCCTCCAGCGCGCCAATCAGCGCCTGCTGCTCGGCCGGTCCATGGGCACCGCTGGGCGCGATCCGAATGCGTTCCGTGCCAACGGTGACCGTGGGGCTGTTGATCGGCTGGACGTAAATGTTATACTCATCGAACAAGATATCCGCCACGCGCCGCGTCAGCTCCGCGTCGCCGACCATGACGGGCAGGAGATGCGACGGGTTCGGCAGGACGGGGAGATCAAGCTGTGCCATGGACCGCTTCATGGCCGTCACGTTGCGGTGGAGGGCGATGCGGTCGCTGTCGTCTCGCCGCTGGTGCTCGATCGCCGCGAGCGCGCCGGCCACGACGGACGGGGACTGCGCCGTCGTGAAGATGAAGCCTCGCGCGACAGAGCGGATCGTGTCGATAAACGCCGCTGAGCCGGCTATATAGCCGCCCATTGTGCCGAAGGCCTTTCCTACCGTCCCCGACACGATGTCTATGCGGTCCATCAGCGCTTTCTGTGTCCCGCTGTATTGCCGGCTCTGGTGCGAAGCGTAGTCTAGGTGCTCTGCTACGCCGGCGCCACGACGCCCGTAAAGACCCACGGCGTGCACTTCGTCTACGAACGTCAGGGCTCCGTGCTTCTCTGCTAGATCGCAGATCTCTGCGATAGGGGCTACGGTGCCTACGGTATGGTGTTAGTACCCAACGATGAAATCTATGGCATCGCAGCCACAGTGACTGGGGTAGAGGTGTGTACGTACCGCACATCGAGTAGACCGACTCGAAAATAATCACTTTAGGGACTGCCGCAGGGACTGACGCCAGTAAGGAATCCAAATGCGCGAGATCGTTATGTCTCCAGATCATCCGTTTGGCTTTTGCGTTCTTGATGCCCTGAATGATGGAAGCGTGGTTGAGCTCATCCGAGAAAATGACACACCCGGGAAGTTCGTTCCCTAGTGTTGATAACGCTGCTTCGTTCGCTACAAAACCCGAAGTGAAGTACAGCGATGCTGGCTTCCTGTGCAGGTCTGCTATGCTTGCTTCGAGATCTTCAACTAGGGGCGAGTGCCCGGCAACTTAGAAAAACCGTTAGCAACGAGAAATTAACTTAAGCTATGTAAGACTCACTATTTCGCGAGCCTCCGGAGTTCGCTCCGTAAATATCTAAGGCTTCATGCATTGCCTTTATAACTGAAGGGTTGCTGCCCATGCCCAGCTACACATAGGGTTAGATTGGTCATTGGACTCAGAGCGGTGGTACGGGCTTTGTTTCACTCACGTAGTCATTTGAGCACCAGACGTTCACCTTTTTTCCCGTCTTAGGACACCTTGCGTAGGGGAAGTCGTCCTGTGTGCGGGTAATGCTGCGGAAAAAGCGGTAAGACTTGTCTTTCTTCTTCCGGTCAAGGAGAGCCTGGTAGAAGTTCTCATAGTCAAAGCTCCCATGCCCTATGGCGTGTGGTGGAACTACATTTTGTACGATTGCATTTGCTGCGGTTGCTGTAATCGAATAAGAGACAGACCAGAGATAGTCAGGCGGTGATAGTGGTTACGTACCCTGGTGAAACCGGCTGATAGACGAAGGAACTCGCAGACTCCGTGCCACTTGGGCCCGGCATGTTCTCAGAGCCATTTGTAGGGGCTTGTGCCTTGTTATACGGCTGAACTACAGCTTGGGGCGGATTACAGGTTCAAAGCAATGATATAAGGGTCACGAGGAGGGCAAGAGGTCGTTACAAAGCACGACGTTGGAGAATATATATCTTTACCTAGAAACAAAGTACGTCCGAGTTTGCCCAGTCACTTGTTAGTAATACACCAGGCACAATCCTGGTATACTCTGCCCCCCATATCTCTATGTTGCTGACAATGAACATATTCATCCGTCAAGGTGCTTCTAGACTTCTAGACATGACAACGGCGACGACGCTATGGATGAACGCGCTAGCGCTTATTTCAAGCATTCCCGGCACGCTAAGTATGCCATACCCTTACAAGCCTCCTCGCCAAAGGCAACCGTCAGAAATAAGCGAACGTCTCTTGCGGCCCAATTGATCAATCTGATTTCGTAAGCTGTCGCAACTATTGTGCCTTGTTATTCCATATAAAATTTGCTGGTGTCTGTGGGGATACAGTGATCTAACTATTTTGGGTGTCGCGGCTGAATCTCGTCGGATTCCGGAGACAGAGACTATTTCTGGTGGTGCCATGTTGGGCCGTTGCCGCATCGCAACGCCACCTTAGCTTTTGCTGATTGTTCTGGCGAATGAGGTGAACAGACCTGGCACACATAGAGTCCAAACAGAGTTACACAGTAGTCAAATAAGTTGTTAATACACTTCTTATCTGCAGTTATTCCCCTCCGCGCGCGCGCGCTTAGAGCACATTCAGGGGCGCGACGAGTGTGGAGGTGCCAGTAGTAGTAATATGTCTTGGCACTGCTTCAGCCGCATGACAAAGCCTAGTAATATCAATTAGATTCGTCGAAAGGGCCGGCCCGTCTAACACCAGATCCCTGGCGCTCGCGAGGCAGCATCGTGCTATGTTAAAAAGACTAATGGACCGGGGTCTTCCGGGGCTCATCACATCTTCAGCGCAATTTTTTACGTGACATCCGCTCGGATGGTTCGTCTATAGCAACCGCCTCAGTCCCCCGGCCTTTGCATTTCCTCACTTCCCCGTCTTCCTCCCATCACACATCCTCTGTCTCACCGCCACCCGCAGACCTCGAGCCGTCATGTCAACTGACCTAGACCGGGAAAAACGTGCGCAATCGCCCACGGCTGCCGCGACAGAATCGAGCGTGGCGGCAGATGCCGCCGTTGCGCCGAGTGCCGAGGATGTTCAAGCAGAGGTTCGACGGACATACGGCGTCCATGATTACCTCAAGGTCGTCGGCCTATTCTTCGTCTACTTCATCACTCTAGGCCAGGTAGCCTCCTTCAGCACGTACCAAGACTACTATGAAGAGACACTCCTGCCCGACTATTCGCCGTCGAGCATCTCGTGGATCGGGACGTCGCAGGTCTTTCTACTCGGCATAGTCGGCATATTGTCGGGCGCAATGTACGATCGGGGCTACCTGCATGAGGCACTATTTCCCGGGTTCGTATTAGTCATCCTCGGCTTGCTTCTGCTAAGCTTTTCCTACTTGTATTGGCATATTCTCCTCTCGCAAGGGTTTCTTATAGGAATAGGTTAGTGTCCCACGCATAATCAGGATGGGGATCCGCTGTTAATTTCAATCTAGGAGGGGCCTTGTTTTATATCCCAGCGATATCTATCGTGTCCAACAATTTCGCAGCTCGCCCTGCTTTGCCGCTTGGTATAGCGGCTAGTGGATCAGCGGTGGGTGGCATCATCTGGCCCATCGTCTTCCAACACTTGCTCCCGGTCATTGGGTTCGCGTGGCTCAATCGCGTCTTCACTCTATTGGTGCTCGTTCTATCAATCGTGTCGTACTACGCTTTGATAAGCGGCGATCAGTCTGTACACTCCTACCACCCGAAGCGAAGGCGAGCTCGCATTTTCAATTCCTGGTTTCCGCGCGCCAAGGACGAGTCCACAGTTGAAAGTACCGTTGACAGTACCGTCGAAAGTATCCAGGAGCCCAGCCCTCAGAAATCAAAGAAGTTCGACATTATTCTGTCTGCTTTCAACGGTCGAGCTTACCAGGTCTTGTGTGTCGGCGTGTTCTTCGCACTCTTAGGCTATTGGGTCCCTCTTTTCTACCTCGTCCCCTTTGCCTCGATATCTCTTGGCACCTCACGGGTGTACGCTTCTTATTTACAATCAATTCTCAACGCAGCGAGCCTATTCGGTCGTATTCTCCCAGCTGCTGTAGGCCATAAGCTTGGAGCTGCCAATATTCTCCTCGTAGGTGCTACGGCGTTGAGTATCCTTGTATTTGCTTGGGTCAGTATTGATTCAGTGACGGGGATAACCATCTGGTGCATATTTCTAGGGTAAGACTCGACTCCTCATTGTGTCACTCTATACGTCTCAACTATGCTTTATTTATATCAGCTAACGAGATGGCATCTTAATAGTTTCGTCACGGGTAGTGTCATCACTATTCCCAATGCCGTCGCTTCAAGGCTTTCTCAGCCCTCTAACACCGGACTGCGGATAGGGAATATGTGGGCTGTCGGTGCATTTGCAGAGCTCATAGGCCCGCCCATAGGTGGCGCTTTGCTAATGGAACGTGACGGCAAAACCAGCTATCTAGGGTGCCAGTTGTTCGGCGGAGCCAGCGTACTGATAGGTGCTGTGTTCCTTATATTCCCTGCGTGGTCTATAATTAAAGAAGACAGAGCGAAGAAGCTAGGAATAAGCGACGACTTTGGAGAGAGCGAGAACAGTGTGCGTGTGTCAAATGATCATTCCCCCCTATAGACATTGTATGAGTACGAATATAACAGCACGGGGTTTAATAAACAGCTCGCTAAATTGAAATTGATTATCAAATGTGTCATCTTCACTTACCTATTACTAATATGAACCGCTACATCGCGTATCCTATTGAATCATTCAGAGAATAGCCATTCGGAACTTGTACTAGACAAGTATGGATAGTTTTAGGCCTAGGCAGGCAGTAGACGTTGTACGCACGGTTAACTAGGTCTAGACTAGCCCATACCCATGGCCCGACTTATTTTTGGTTTCTCTCCTTTGAAGGATAGAAGGTTAGTAGTATCAGGCGATGGTCTCATTCGACCACTTACGCCTGGCTTGTACGCTCGGGCGCAAGTCGAAAGCTAAGGAAAAGGGAGGACTCCGCCGATCATCACAACTACAACTCGGTAGAAAAGTAAGGTGAAGAGGAAGAGAATCCTTCGCAAAGTGTTGCCGGCGAAAACATCCCTTTTACAGTAGGGGGGCGCGCTAGCTAGGCCCCCCTGGCTGATTCTCGGAACTAGTTAAAAGCAGTCCAACCCATGTATTGAAATGAAATTATATGAGTGTAATTGGGGCTAAGGAAAGAATAATAATATATATATAGCTATCCTCTAAAGCGAAAAAGAAGATGAAAGGGCGGGGGCAAGAAGGACCACTCTTTCAACGTTAAAAATATATCAGAAAATTTAAGAAGATATAAGAAATATTCCGGGGGAAAAACTTGAATTAGGCGTCAATCAACCAATTGTCCTCGTATTTTCGAATTTCAGTCACACGGAAAGTTAAGAATTGGCCTATCTCATATGCGTCGATATCTACGCTAGTGATCCTTTCGGGTGACTGAATAGGCACTCCACTTCAATATACAGATTATTAATATACTCTTTCTATGAATGCACTTGCGTTTAGTCATCCCGAAGACGTCTATTTGGTGATTTTGGCTCTTTAATACGAATGTTGCGTGCTGAGAGTCTACCAGGTCCTTGAACTGTATTAATGACGAGCCGCCTTACATAGTTGACGAGGCCACGAACCTAAGCTGCCAAGAACAGCGATACACATTAATATATGATCATTTTCCTTCACAGAAACTAATCCGGTCAGTCCCTAGCTCTTTCAAACTCACTTTTTTAATACATAATGTTGGCCTTCCTGTTCTCATTACTTCGTGGTGTAGAGAACCTGCGGCTACACAGGCGTAAGTACACATACCACAGGCTTCATTTGGCTATAAATCTCACAGGTAATATCGGCAAAGCTTAGATACTAGAAGAGAACAACATAAGTACGGTCATAGAGCCAAATTTCCCGAAGAACCTAAATGAATAGCCGTAGGGTTAATTTACGAAGAAGAGTATCAACTACGGCGTAAGTGATAAAGGCCTTAGGTGTGGAGTGAATCAATAGGAAACCCCTCGTCTTCTTGCGATTTATATGTCGTGATTGTTAGTTGCAAAAGCGGCTTTCCAGGCGCAAGAGATGAGAACTGTCAAACAATGCTAGCAAGAATCTTTTCGGGATCTGAGCGTCCAGGTTCGGCGGTATCACGGCAGGCATAATCAAAAAGTCAAGACATTCTAATGTACACCTATCGAACAATACTCAACAAAGAGAGGAAAGGAAGCTAGGACAATTCGCTGACACCGAATTCTCTGATGAAGTCCATACAAAAGCTCGGGCCACCACGGCCCCTATTCTTGACATAGGCGCGGCCAGTCCTAGCCGTCACACCTGCGTGGCAAGTTCGCTGCTGCGAGCACATTCCAGCAACATCGCCACCGTATAAATGGGTCGCTGCCAGCTTCCATCATGATCTATCAACTTCCGTGGAAACGGAGACAAATTCGGCATGTTGTTATGTTCCAACCCCGTCAAGCTGGTGCAATCCGCTTGAGTAGTTCTTATGTTTGGTGTAAAACATCGATTAGGTGTACAGCTGCGCAAGTTGTTATAGTCCGTTGGTCTTCTTCAAATATCGCAGCCAACAAGTCGAATTTGCAAGAATCACGCAGAAATGTCAGCGTCTAGAAATGGACGTGCGATACTGTGCTGTAATGTCAGCCTATTATCTTACCTAGGTAAACAGCCTTATAGCTAAAGCCGGATTATGGACAAGAGTCTAATTTGGCGCTTTTGACATGATTACGGCATTGATGACGGTACTTAGAGGTACAACGCACTCGTTATGCCAAGCCAGAGGTGTCCAGAATTGGATCCTGCTATAATCGTTATATAACCAAATTCGCGACACCCATTTCGCCGTCTACTATGCAATACCGTACGTATACGGAGATATAATATGCCCGGAAGCGCAAAGGATCCGTATCCCCCCCACATGCCGATTTCTGAATCTACGGGAAGTAGCGGGACCAGAGACTGGCGATAAAGGAATGTAAGGCTGGGAAGGCCACATCCGCACCCAGACTTTATTGCCATCCTAATTTGGACCTTGGCCTTTATATGGTGGCTACAAAAGCATCTTTAAGGGTAAAAGAGCGCTCGCGAAGCGCCGCGTAAGTCAGTCTCTATATAGTACCGTACGTAACATTAGCGTATCAGCTGAGTGTGAAATGATACAGCAGACTCCTTGAACAAGAATGTAGATCAAGGCTATTGAAAATTTTTTCTAAGAGGACGTAGAGCCACGGTCACGTCACACAGAGCGGTTGCAGGGAAACTTTTTCATGCAATTCAAAGAAACTCCAATAGTTAAATGAGCAAGGCAGAATTAGCAGTATAGAGATGTGGCTGGCTAAAAGCTATGAGTCGATAGCCTTGGTTGCTATTTCGGGTGCCCGCGAATTTTGAATACGCACAAGATTGTCTCATTATCATGAAAGAACATGGTGGCGAGAGTATTGCCCAAATTGCTAGGTTGACAAAATCTCCCACGCCATTATTCGTGTCCACGTAAGAGAAGGATGAGCTGGCTCGTGACGGCAATTTCTCCATTTTCAAGTCTCGCCCCTATCCGGCAACCGTGAACTATATTGTCTATATGCTCGTAGCCATTGGAGTACGCCTAAGAGGCATCTCAATAACAAGATAAGTCCCTTCCCCTACTCTCCAGGCATACTAAGTTGCTGGTATTAGTCCGAGCCCGTATTTTTGGGAGGTAGCTGTATGAACTACGGGAGAGATAGCTCTCGCTGACAGGCGGATGCCTTTCATCCCCTCTCGGATTCTGGCGGGGCTGATAATAATAAGCCTATATATCCAGGTGGATAAAGAATTGTAAGCGCTCGGACTTGTCTTGTGGTAGTAAATGTACTCGAATGACAACATGCTTACAGTCATAGAAAAGACAGAGTAAGTGCCTTGATACGGGCTAGGGATATACTGGCCGGTTCAGAAAGTCTATGATTCGGCTCTATGCGAATTTATCGGAGGGCCTCGGGCTCTCGGATATGGCCATGACTCGAAACTTCTTTTCTGGATCCGTCGTTTTTACACATTCTCGCGACCTTCTCTGCGACATTATGCACCCCAGCACCAACAGTAACAGCGTGGTGTACTGTACCACCCTTCCCACTATGCTGAATTCCCTGAATCGTCTTCATCTTCAGGAATATTTGCCTTTGGTATGTATCCTAGCCCCATCATAAGGTTAAGTTCCCGTTCTCCAAAGTCCCAAGACTGCTTGTTTCACCTTATAGCATAGAGCTTGTGGACTGTGTTTACTGGTGCTAGTTGGGTGCTCTCTAGAGCTTCGGCATATCTATTTTCTGTTAGTTCAGTTAAGTGAGGTCATATTGTATGTCTTACACCTCTAGAGCTTCGCCATTGGTATACTGGCTTAGAAATGCGTGGGGATTCGTATCCTCCGTTTCAGTCTAAACACCCATGGCTTGAGGGCGAAGTTGTGACTGTGCCTGAGAGCGGATGATAGCTGTAAGATTGTACGGGTCGGGTTCTTCGCTAGAGCTATGCAACTGTTCATTTTTAACAGAACAAGTACAGCGCCGTCCATGATTGCAACAGCAGGTTCCTAGGCTGGTCAGAAGGGAGAGATGGAGGGATGAGACAGGTGAGCTCACCCTTGTGGCTATCTACGGTATGTTGTCAATGCTCACATTTGTAAGTATGCTTGCCGCAGTCGCACTGAGGCAGGGCCCTTTTTATGAATGCGCTGAAGCGGCCGATCTTATAAGAGACACCACATTAGCGGGCATTATCCCATTATACGTTGTATTCACAACGATTGAATTGACTTGTGCAGTACACGCCTCTCACTATCAAGATTAGTTGATTTAAAAGAACAAAGTGGTATCGAGCACTCGAAGAATTAATAATAACTGAGATCGAGGTTAGTTCACAACGCTCTACCCTAAATACATATATAACTTCGGGCATGAGGGAGAGTTATAGATGAGTCACTCCATGTGATGTAACATTGACATTCGCTATGGCCCGGACATAAAGGGCGAAGAGGGCATTAGCAAGTCTCCTAATCTAGGTTAGTGGGCTTATTAGCAGTTGTTGGATTGCTTGCTATACTACCTAGGTAGGTGAACCAATTGCCATCTTTGCTCTACGCTTGGGTCTCTTCGCAGGCATGTTAGAGTATTCTGTCACGAAGCTACCTTGACCTCGCCCAGGGTCACCTGACTAGGGCCACCTGACTAGGACTATTGTTAGATATAAGCGATGGCATGATATGCAATTGGGTTGAATGTGTTGTGTTGATTGATGCGTTGATCTACTACTAGTAGGCGTCATGTAGTAGTGACTGCGTCTGTACTTAAGCAGCGGCCCCTGTCGTCCTGACGTCCTGACATGGCCCCTTCGGTCAACATACCGAATAAGCTTATATCCCTTATATCTCTTATATCCCTTATATCCGACGCGTCGATGCTGTGGGGCCGAACACGGGCCATTACCTAATTACTGATCTCTGTAGCCATAGTCGCGCGCATTCCTCGTCCCTGGAATGCCCAGGTTTGTTTTGTTCATACCCTACCTAGGTATCTTGCAGATATCGCATCTGTAACCTGATTAATCGCATGATTACGGCCATGCTGGAATCCTATATGCCCGGCACCAAAGCCTCGTTGTAGCGGTCAGGTCATGCCAGCAGCAGCAGCAGCAGCAGCAGCAGCCATATGCCCCGAGACTGGGGCTGCCAGCGATATTGATGACGCCGCCAATCCCATCGCGACTCACAACGGCAACATCGATCTTTGGCAACATTCTCTCCATGCTGTTGTCGGCCATAACAAAGCACTCTGGCAATCGCCTCCAAAATGGACACAGGCCCATCTAGAGGCCCTGTGTGTCGACTGTGTCGACCGCCAGACTGATGCCGATGTGGATGATATCGATTGTGATAAAGATGGCCGACTGTCCTCCCATGCAGTCATCCCCATCCTGCCCACCCAGCCGCTGGATTTCCTCAAGCGGTCTGTTAAATCATTGACCAGCCCGCACTCTTCTTGGCAAATCATCGAGGCCTTAGATAGGATCCTCGCCTTCTGGCCGCGCCCGAGCGGGCCTCAATATGAAAACGTCAACCTCGACCACGACATTGAGCCACCTGCTTTCTCTCACTTCCGGAAATGCACCATCAAGTTATGTGTTGGGCCGCGTGCCTATCCGCTTCGACTACTGTTTAGCTTCCACCTCAGGCGCTTGGTGCTTCCCGTCTTCGATGCGTTCACAATCGATAATTGTAACTCTCTGGCCCATCGTAGGAACTACTCCAACCAACACTACGAGCCTTATATTACCGCTATCTTGATTGCCGTGGCTCAAACAAAGCCTTTCTCCACAGGTGAGTCGGCAGTCGTGGTAAGTCACCATTCGCCTTCCACCCTGCCCCTGTCGCATACAACTGACACGTCATGTTATCTCCTTGACAACAGACACGGCTGCTCTTCGTTTCGCGCCGCGACAACGACCGGAACATGTACGTCTATACCGCGCATGTATCTCAGCGCCTACTCGAGCGCTTCCGATACCCTAACCAACCGCCCACGACCTACGCTTGCTCTGATACCAACCGACCGTCCCTCATCAAACTGCAACATAGGCCTGTGCCATTTGAGCCCAACGATACATTCCCCCGTCGTCTCCTAGCTGCTGCGTCGGTCACTGCTACCCCCATGCATGAGGATGAATATTATCGTCGGAAACGAAAGTGTTCGGATGTATGTGATATAAAACACGTTGAAAAACGCCGCCGACGAGAAGACCTACAAACCCCCCTGCACACCTTGGACGCGAATTGTTGCTAGATATAACGCCGTCATGATGAAATCTATTGTGGCTAATCTACGGCTCTATGTACATGTCTTGATACTATTGTTTATCCTTTCCTTGGCTTTTAATCCGCCTGGACAATGGCTTTTCGATGCCTCTGGTATTGATACAGCCCCACGCTCCTTGCCAGCATGGCGTCAGGACAGACAAACAGAACAGATCTTGGGTTTTTGGCAGGCTATGCTCCTAGTAGCTCTGCATCATGACATTTTGAAAGCATAGGCTTCAAGTGTGATGCAGTCACGTCTCTTAAGCTGAGAGACGCGACACTTTATAATCCTTCCCCACCCAAAGACACATGGCTGTGAGACGAGATTGGTTCAGCGTCCGCTAATGCATGGTGTCAAATCTCAGTAATACTAAACTACAGTATGTTGATCTATTAAGCCCCCTGTGTTATCCTCCTAACACAACACAAGAATACTACAGGTCCTTGTCACTGGACAAGCCGCTAAACTGACAGCAAAACCCCCAATACTTTTAAGGCGATTAGCTTCAAACGCTCATGGGAGTGGTATCAGCAATAATCCTTGCTCCGATCTGGATCGTTGCATCAAATGGACTCCTGCTTAAGAAGCTCTGTCGCACCTGTTTCCGTGCGCGACGCATGCTTGCTGCAGGAAATATCATACTTCGGCAGACATTGCGATCCCACGGCGTCTGCACAGCAAAGTTCATCTTGGTATCCATTTCTTCAGACACTCTCATAAAAGCCTCGACACTCGAATTGACACTGCCCGTGCTGACTGAGTAGTAAATGCTGCTGGCTGTCGTCAAGGTAAGGCTCAGTCCCTTAGACGAGCCATGGCGCGCGCGGTTGAGTGATACCCCTCAGCAGGGCAAATGCTCTGTAAAAGTACTGGCTAGCTACCTAGGTACTTTCCCTGGCCAATACAATGTCAGGGTTTACAAGCGACGGGACCTCGACGCCTCTGTTTTTCACACGAACCATCAAGTCCGGCTTTCTCCATAAGGTATGCATCTTTGATTGCGCCTGCCAGTCTATCGGCTGGGCGAGTTCAAGATCGTATACCCAAAGAAGCTTTACCAAAGTGGTGCGCATGTCCATCCAAGCAAGGTTACGCCCTATGCATGCGCGAACGCCAACCGAGAAAGGCTGGCTAGCATCGAGATCGTCTCCCTCGTTCCGCTTTATCCATCGTTCCGGGTTAAATGACATTGGGTCGCGAAAGTTCGCCTTGCCTAGCGAAGCCGCTATTGGGCTCGTGTACACTGTTGTCTGTGCAAAGGGCGTTAGTACTGAGGAGAACACAAGACGTCCTTCGCGACGTAGGCGCTTACCCCTCCAGGTAGAAATATGCCATCTACGGTATCCCCCCCGTCTGGCACTACGCGGGGTAGCGACATTGGAACCGGGGGATAGATCCGCATAGACTCCAGAAGGCAGACGCGGAGGTATTGCAGGGGTGCCGTTGACAAGTTGTTGATATCCTCATATTTCCGAAATCCATCACGGATTTCTGCTGTTAGCCGGGACATAGACGTTGGATTCAGAAGTAGGTAGTAGATTAGCGCTGACAAGACCGTGGCAGTAGTATCACTCCCTGCAATTACAAGGTCCGAGGCGTGTGCGGCGATCTGTCTATCCGTCACGACGGTCGGATCGCGATCCTCAAGGATCCTAGTTAGAAAGTCTTCGCTCTCTGCTTGCCGAGCCATTCTCCTAGGTTTGTGAGCTGATTAGCCTGATCCGTCAGCGCGGGTTTCTTTTGACGCACGATTGAACTGCCTTGAACGCGAATTGCTCGTTCTTTTTCGTGTCTTCGGTCAGAGTTTTCAATTTACGTGCCATTACCACCGGTACCACCTTTAGAAGTATTGGGAAGCGGTTCAGTACGTCTATGATTTCGCCCTGCATCATGGCATTGATTGAGATTGATATCCAGGGGTGTGGTTTGTCTAAGCCTGTTAGTACTTGCTCGTCGTGACTGCTTGGCCTGCTTGCTTACCCCTCTCAAGGGCTCCAAAAGAGGCACCTAGCGACAGGCTTCCAGTAATGTCAAACGTCAGAGACTGGAGTCTTGTCATCATGTTGAGAGACTCTCGCTGAGAGCCCAGCTCGCCTACTCGCTGAATGAACCTATCAACCAACGAGGCAACTGTCGCTTCCTGCTTCGTGATAGCGCGGTCCGAAAAGGCATTACTTAGGTAGTCGCGCATATTTCTATGGGCTTCAGGCTTCCGCTCACTAATGATGGAGGCGGTCCCTATGCCGGCAAAGCTCCCACCGTCGTAGAAATTGCCCTTGATGAAGGTCTTGTGGCCGGGTCTCACGCCATAGATGTCTGCCCACGATTGAGCGCTGCTGAAAGACACCTCATTTGGTGCTGTGCGTACAGCATGGCCTGTGGTCGAAGTCAGTTGACTGCTTATATAGACTTAATCACGTCCGTATATACCGTATCGGTCGTGTAATTCAAGCAACTTATATGGCATGCGGCCACTCAGAAGCCACACACAATATGGTATCTAACGCCATTGTTAGTACACATTTTGTAGTATGATCATCGCAGCACTGACATTACTTATAGCCGCAATGCGTGGCCCAGGAACACCACGAAGCGGATGGAAGTATATGTTGTATAGCACTCCGTATACCCACCAACTCAAACCCTATACATATGATTTAGATCAAACTCTTGATCATTCTTTTCGCCTGTGCTCACCATAAAGACCAGAAGCATCGCGATGGTTTTCGCCTGCAATCCCTGTATGAATATTGGCGCGACATCTTGCGTGAAGCTCGTTTGGACTGTCATCTTGCCTTGCTCACACAGCTAAGAGTTGGAAAGGAGCGAAATTCTTATCTTGTGTTTAGGACGGAGGCAGGATCTGAGGAGGTAAATATTCAACAAAGCCAAATGTTGGTGCCCGTAGCAAGTCGGCAATCATATCCAGGAAAATGCATTTAAGCTGTTTAGATATTAATCACGAAAAGCAGGCGAAGAAAAAAGGGTCAAGGCAGACTGGTATACTGGCATACACATGCATGTCACGTCATCTTGTGTTAAGTACTGGAGGTTATGTGAACAATGATGGAGGCAGATGGCCAAGTGGTATCGACTGCATTCACCTAGAGTAGTATTGCTTAGTGGTATTGCATGGCGTTAAGAATGCTACTGTAGGATGCAGGCTTTTCACATGTTGGCTGGGGAAAGGGATGGAAGACATCGTACAGTCTAGGCAGCTACCGCTCATACGACCTCCTCGAATCCCACTGCTACTGCTACCACTTCGGGACCGGATTCAAAATCCGATTGGGAAGTAAAAATAACCCCCTACCGCTTCGGGCCGGATGAAGATACCAATACAGAACCATCTTGCACAGCATCTTTATGCCGCCAATCCTGCTGGGGTCTCAAGCTACGCTAAATGCATTAGTAGAGTGAGAAGGTCCAGGCATGTTAATCTGCCATAAGCGCATGTTAAAATCCTCGGCACTGCAGCTTTTGCGTCGTACCCGCTTACCTACACAGTAGAGCCTCACCCACATCCCTCCGGGCTTCCGCAACGTATGACGATCCCGATACCTCTCGTCAGCGCTAACGTATGTGAATATATCGGAGGTTGCAATACAGAAAACAAGCCTCAGCCGGTGTCGCTAGTTACTATCTTTCTCTTCTTCGCCTGTCTTCCCATAGATCTAGCCGAAATCAACACACTACGTACTCTATAACAAGGGCATATGAGGGCTTGGAATGTTCTTATATTAGGATAATCTTCTAGGGTCTCAAAGGCTCCTTGGTTCTCCAGAACAAAGGGACCTTTTGGAATGGCGATCTAGCCAGGTTTATATACACCAATTCGGCAACTATCCCTCGCAGAATATTGCCTCAATAGCTTCATTGTCTCAGTGTTTAAAGTAAGGGATATAGTAGCTGAAAGAGGTCTCAGTAGTTTGGGCAACACTTTGCGAACATAACGATATTCGCGGTTAAGTGCATCCCGTATGATATGATCTTTTTAGGTGATATGTGGTGTTACGTATGACATACTCCGCCTGCCTCTTTGTCCTCAGCACTTGACACGCATTGCGTTTCCCCCTATCTTGGTTTCGGTAAGCAAAGACGGTCAGCTTTTGTAGACGAATTTCACCACACAGAACGGCAAAACTCTTCCGCTTTCTTCGTAGCAACTCTAAGAGGCTGACCGCCCAGATCTGCGTAAAATTCCCTTGAGCAAGCTGCTGGGGGTGGCATAGGTGAAACGTCGGGATGGTGAGCAATACTTCTCACGTATCCGTACTTGTAATTAATTAGTCTACATTGTTGTAGACGTACGATGTTAGACTCGGTGGTTTGGGCAGGAGCAAGTCTAGTCACCATGGCATCCCCCGATATCCCCTACGAGAAACCTAGTGGCGCTGTTATGAAAACGGGTGATATATACACTGTCATAGATATATATAAAGAGTCGCTTCTGATCAGTGACATTCTCTCTAACAGACTTAGACCTCTGAAGCTGTAATATCCACTCTACGCTGCCGCTCTTACTAAATACTACTATCTTTCTCGGGCATCATGGCAGACTACGTAAAGTCGACATTTCAGTTGCGATGTCATAGCCGACTAGAAGAGGTTGAACAGGAGGTCAACGAGTACTTCATGGCTCATTGGCCTTTTCCATCAGACAAGAGCCGTGAGAGGTTCTTGGGCGGCCGCTTTACACGATGCACTTGCATGTATTTCCCCGACGCCAAAGATGACAGAATTCACTTTGCGTGTCGTCTTCTGACGCTTCTGTTTTTAGTCGATGGTATGTGAGTTCCTTCAAGAAGGCGAAGGAGTGTAATTACCTGTAGTCATCTTGGCAACTTTATCATTGAAGCACTCAAATGACATGTGTCACAGACATTCTCGAGACGATGTCGTTCGAAGAGGGGACAGCCTATAACGGGAGGCTTATGTCAATAATCCTTGGGGATATCACTCCTGACCGCTCTGTTGCTGTGGAGGCGATCACTTTTGACTTGTGGGAGAGCATGCGCGCGCACGATGCCGAGCTTGCGGGGGAAATTGTCGAGCCCCTTTTCATTTTTATGAGATCACAGACGGACAAGGTCCGTGCCCAGTCAATGACTTTGATGCAATATTTCGATTACAGAGACAAAGACATTGGCCAAGCGTAAGTTATCTCTTCCTTCTCTTAGCGCACTTGCCCTTACGTTAGAAAGCTTCACTTCCTCACCCGTTTTGTCTTTGTGCCATGTCCATAAGCATCCGAACTACAGTGTCCCAGTTCTGTTTCTGACAAAAATAGACTTCTTGCCTCTTTGATGCGCTTTGTACTTGAAATCCGGCTTAGCAAAGAGGAACTGGCGGCAGTAAAGCCGGCGGACGTAAATATGGGGCGTCATATCCTCGTCCTCAATGACATCTGGAGCTACGAGAAGGAGGCGCAGACGGCACAAAACACACAGCAGGAGGGTGGAGTTCTCTGCAACAGTGTCGCAATCCTATCCGCCGAGGCAGACCTGTCGGCTGTTTCGTCCAAGCGGGTGCTTCTGCACATGTGCCGCGAGTGGGAGCACAGGCATCGGTTCCTTCTCGACGATCTGCTGGCGCTACAGGGCCAGGGTCGAGCGGGTGTTCTTACTGCCTATTTTCGGGGCCTTGAGGCTCAAATGTGTGGCAATGAGTACTGGAGCAAATTGACGGCTCGCTATACCTGTGACGAGAGCGAGCTCCTCTTGCCATCGCTGCTACCAACTCCACTAGCTGCGGCAGCGATCACCATCAGCTAAGCGAAAACGAGACAAGTGCAGTGAGCACGTGTGCATGCAGATCAATTAGGTAGCTGTTACGAGGATATGGGCTGCTGGGCTGGGGTTTGTTTGGACAGCCTACAGCCTGTTGCGTGACATGACATACTTAGAGCTTACACCAAAATGTACTTAGTAGGTAGTCTTAGTCAGAAGCAACAATTGCCAACCAGACACATATATTCCTAGCAAGGATTGCGCACCGTCTCGCGATTCATCACCTGTTCGCTTCCCTAGCAAGACAATACAGGGAGGAGGCTTGGTAGGCAACGATAGAACAGACCCCGATACAACAGTGAGAATGCAGTACAGCGGCGAAGCAGAATCCAGCAAGAAGATGGCAATGGAAAAGAGAGGGGCCTGTTTGGAGTCCGCCAATGGTAAGACATCAATCCGACGGCTGAGCCGAATAAGTTTCGGACTCGGGATACGACTCTGAGGCAAATCCCGTTCCCCGCGGAGCTAGCCCCCGAAAAGTGCCATGCAGTTTAGATAAGTGGTTCTACAGGCCTACAGGGACCTACTATACAACTTACTATCCTATATCACACTTCTTAAGGCAATTTTAACGCGTATTATAGCATTTTTTCTTAATATGTTAGCTAATAAAAGATTATATAATAATTACTTATATATTAAAAAATTAATATATACTTTTTATTAAAATAATTATAATGTTATTTATTATTTATGTTAAAACGCTTGTAAAAATTTTAATATTTAATTTATATTAGCTTTTATAAAGCATTAAAAACAGCTTAAACAAGCTTTTAATATAGCTTAATTATAATTTTAAGCTTATTTATAAATAAAAAAAACTGAAAAAAGATCTAGCTAAATAAATAAGCTTATATTAATATAACAGGTAATAATATTTTATTAAAAAAAATTAGCAAAGTAAAAATATATTTTTTGCTATAAGAAATTATAATATAATAAAGCTAAACTTAAGCTTTTTTTTAAAAAAAAATGTTTAGCTAACTTTAATAAATAATAAAAAAAATAAAACTTTAAAGTTTAAAATATTTATAAATATTTTTTTATTATAATTAAAATAGCTTAAAAGTTTTTTAAAGTTAAATTAAAATATATTATTATAATATATAAAAATAAATTAAACTTAATAAATTTAATTAAGCTTAAAATTAAAAGCTATATTTTAATAGCAATTTTTTAATTTTATATTAGCTAAGCAATAAGCTAAATATATATAATATATTATATAAGTTAAATAATAACATAAGTTACTTGCTAACTTTTTTACACTTTTATATATATAAATGTAATAATTTAACTATAATATAAAAAATTAATTAAATTTAATTAAAAATATTATTGCTAAATATTTTTATATTATTTTAATAAGTACGTAAGTTATGCTTAAGCTTGCTATATGTTTTATATTATTATATATGCAACGGACTTTTTTTTATATAACGACTATTTGCATGCATTTTTTTAGTTATCTGCTTTTTAACAGCTTGTTTAGTTTTAAAATCTTGTTTTTTTTTTATAGTAAGTAATCTTTTATTTTAAATACGTTTATTTTTTATATAATAACGTTAGCTAAACATATTATTTGCTACGTAAAATATAGCAACCTTATTTTTTAATAATATAACCTTATATATAAGTAATGTTATACCTTTTATAATTTAATTAACTATATTTAAAATAATACTTAGCAAGCTACTTTAATATTATATAACCTTATTTTTAATATATTTAGCTTGTAATTATATATTAGCTACTTTATATAAAGTCTTTAATTGTTAAATAAATAAAGGTTTATTTAATGACTTTAAAGGTATTTTTGTTAGTATTTAAGTTTTAAGCTATAAAATTATATAGTTTAAATTATATAGTATTAATTTAGTACTTTTAAAACCTTTTTAAATATTTAATTTAGTTAAAAAAGCTTTATATGCTTTATAAAACGCGGCAAGAAAGTTTTTTTTTATAATATAAATAATATGCGCTTATATTAAATTGTTGATTTCTTTTACGTATAACCGTTTTAATAGGCTAAAACAACTAATATTAAAAGGCTAAAGTTAATGCAACAAGTATAAAGGCATATAAAAAGTAATAATATTATATTTTTTTGCATATAATTTAAATTTAATAAAATAGTAGCTTTTATAACTGTTAAAAATTAGCAAGCAGTAAATGCTTTTTATATAACTAGCTATATATTTATTAAAATGCTAAATTTAATTTAAACTTTATTTATTTATTGTTTAGCTGTTTTTTATTGTTGTAATAACCTAATTGCTTAGCAATTTGCTGTTAGTATACTAAGATTAAAAGTGGTTTTTTTCTGCTAAGATAATATATAAAAAAACTGCGTATTTATATAAACTAATACTTTAAATAACTATTAACTATTTATAATTGCTTTGCTAAGTAGCCTTTAAACGTTTACATTAATTAAAAGTTGTAATAATTATTTTAAACAATATTTTGCTTATTATAAAGCTAGTTTTATTAAAGTTATAAATGTTTTTTTTTATAATATTATATTTAGTTTTTATATTTTATACGAAAATAAACTACTTTTAATATAAAACTAAATCTTTGCAAAAAACTTGCTAGTAATTGATTTTTTAATTAAAACGCGTTTTAAAGGTTAGTTATTATTTTATAAAGTTTAAAGCTTAATTAACGCTAACTAAAGGCATATTATATACACGTAGCAAAAAATTAGCTATATTTTTAATATTATTTAACTAAAGCAAAAACAATTGTAAAATTAGGTTGGTTATATATTATATAATAGTATTTTCTTTAAGTTTAGTTAATTTTTGCTTTTGCGCATTAGTTGTTTGCTTAGTTTATATACTAGCGCGTTAATTGTAAAAGGTCGTATAAAAGACATTATAAATTTATGCTATATAATTAGCAGTTAATTTTTTGTTGCAACTAAAAGCTTTTAATATAAGCTGCATATCTGTTTTATTTTAAGATAATATTATTATTAGTAGTAGTAAAAATAATAATTAAAGTAAATGCATATAAAAGTAAAAAAAAGTTAACAAGTAACTTATATTGTTATTTAACTTATATGGTATGTTAATATAAATATTAGCTTATAAATATATTATTTTACTATATATATAAATATATAGCTATTTATTTATTTAATATTTTTATATAGCTTTAATAATAATATATAAACTATATTATATAATTAATTTTATAGCAAGTTATATAAAATTATTTAATATAACTTTTTATTTAAAAATGTTATAAATATAATATAATATAAACTAAAAAGCTAGCTATTTTTTTGCTATAACTTTTAAAATATTATATATAATTTGCTTAAGCTATTAAAATAATATAAATAAAATATATAAAAAAATAAAAGTTTATATAAAATAAAATATAAAAAATTATATTTAAAATATAAGCTATTTTTAATATGTTTAGCTAAATATTTACTAAAAATATAGCTTTAAAAAATATAAAAAACTAGCTTGTAAAAAAAAAAAATTAAAAATTTTAAGCTGCTATAAATTAAAGCAATAGCTATATATATAATAAAGCTATTTTATTTAATAATATAAAAGCTTTTATAAAGTTATTATAATAAATTTAAAGCTATTTTTTTTAAAGCTATAATAAAATATAAGCTTAAACTTTTTTATTTTTAATAGCATTTTATTTTATTTAGCAAACTTTTTTTTGCTATTAATAGCAAATTAATAATAAAAAACATTATAAAACTATTTATAAAATATTAATATTTAATATTTTATTTAATTATAATTTGCTATTACTTTTAAAAATAGCTTTAAACTTAAAATTAATAAATAAAAATTATAAAGTTATAAAGGCTTAAATATAAAGCAATTTTAAATTTAGCTAAATTTTATAAATAGTAAATATTTTAAATTTAATTAGCTTTTTGCTAAGCTTAATATTTAAGTTTAATAAAAGTTAATATTAAATATATTATTTATTATTTTTTAAGTTTAATTTAATAAATAATTAAATTAGCTTTAAATATAAAGCTTTAAAATATATTATAATTTAAAATATTTTTAATATAATAAAAAGCTTTAAATAAAATATATATTTAATTAAAAAAAACTTAAAAAATATATTTTAAGTAATGCTAATAATATTATTATAATATTAGTCACGGCTAGCTTTTATAAGGGTCCTTAGGGGACCTATGTAGGACCTACCTGTATAAGACCCTTTGTAGGACCTACTTTGCACACACACTTAATCTGATAATTCTATAAACCTTTAAACTTTTCCTTTTTTCTTTTTTATCTTTAAATTAATATATACACTTAAATACTTAAACTAAAAGCTTTGCTTTTTTAAAAAACTCCTTTTATAATAATATTAGCTATTTAGTTTTAAATAAAAAAGCATATATTATTATAGAAATTATTTTTTATTTAAGCTTTATATAGCTTTTTTTTTATTTAATTTGCTAGCTAAAAGCTTTTATTAATTACTTAAAATATTATTACTTTATTATTATATTATATATTATTTTAATATTTTTATATTTATATTACTTTTTAAATATTAAGCTTTTATTTTATTTACTTATAACTAATATAATTAACTAGCTTAATATTTAAGGTTAATTATAAACTAAAAAAAAAATAAAAAAAATATATACTTAAAAATATTAAGTATTAAAATTAATATAAGTAAAATAATAGCTAAGCTATTTAAGTTTAAGCTTTAAAAAAGCTATTTAGTTAATAATTAAAATATTAAACGTTAAAACTTTATTATATTAATAAGTTAAAAAAGTAATAAAATACTTTAACTTTTATTTTATAATTATATTATTAAAAAATATTTATAATAAACTTATAAAAAACGCTAATATTATTTAAAAAAATATAATTTTATAAACTTTTTATAAATATAGCAAAAAATTTATATTAATAAAATAACTTATTAAAAAAATTTAATAGCTTATATTTATTTATTAATATAAATTATTTATTTTTTTATTTATTTATAAATATATTAAATATAAGTTTAAAAAAGTTTTAATATAAAGTTAATTTAATATAAAAATATTAGCTTAAATGCTTTTTTATTTTAATAAACTAAGCTTTTAGCATTTTTTATATATAAAATAAAAAGTTTTTATATATTAATATAGCTAAAATTATAGCTATTTAAATAGCTTTTTATTATTAATATAATTAATAGTTATTAAAAATAATAATTATTTATATAAATATTATAATAGCTTAATAAAGTTTAGCAAATATATTAATATATAATTTACTTTTTTTTAAACTTTTTTAAAAATATTTTTATAATAATAACAAGCTAAAATATAAACTTTTAAATTTATTATATTTTATTATAAAAAAATAGCTTAGCAAATGTTTTATTTTATTATAATTTTATTATAGTTGCTAACTTATATAATATAGCTAGGTAAAAGGTCTACTTATATAGTAGGTGGGACCTATTAAAAGGTCTATTATTTTTACTGCTTAAAAGGCAGTTAAAATAGTAAAACCTTCCTTTATTATTAATATACTCACTACTTTTATAACATTTTACCATTATATTTAAATAAGCAAGCTTTTTTATAATATATTTATTTAAATAGTTTTAAAATAAGCTAATATAAGTTTTATATAACTTAAATTATATATATTTTTTATAAATAAATATAATAAAAAAAACTTATAAAATTATAAGTTAATAATAAGTAAATATAAAAACTAATATAAAAAGTATTAAATAATATTATAGCTAGCATAAAAATATAATAGCAAAATATATATATATTAAAGCTTTTAAATAAAAATAAAGCTATATATAAAAATTAATATTTATATTTTATATATTTACTTTATAGTTAATATATATAAACTTAAGTTATTTAATATAAGTTTTTAAAAGCTTTTATATTTAACGCTTTATATAAAGCATAAAATATTTATTTTTATATTTAAATTAAATATTAAAAAAAGCATAAATATTAACTAACTTATTAAATAACTTTATTTTAAAAAAAGCAATAAAAAAAACTTATAAAATACTTTAATAGCTAATATAGCTTTTATTTTAGCTTAATATAATTTTTTATACTTTAATAAAATAATATATATAAATATAAAAATAAGTAATATATTAAATAAACTTTATATAATTATATATAAGGTAAAGCAAATAAAATATAATTTTATATTATATTATATTTAATGCTTTAACTAAAAAAAAAAAAAAAAAAGTAAAACCTTTATATAAGCAAAGTTTTTATTTAATATAAAAACTTTTGCTAGCATATAAAGCTTAAAAAATAAGAAAATAAGCATTATTACATATAAAAATATTATTATATGTTAAAGCCTTTAAGTGCTTTTAAGCGCAGTTAATATTAATGCTTTTAATATAATAACTATAAGTTTATAGCAATAAAAATTATAAAAAGCTATATATAACTATTAAATATAAGTAACTATTACTATTTATTTTTATAATTAACTAAAACAAATAAAAATTAAAACAACGTTAATATTATTTTTAATGCTATAAAAAGCTAAGCATATTTTATAAAATATATAGCAGTATTTTTAAAATAAAAAAAAAAAGCTTATAAAAATATAATAAAAGCTTAAACATATTTTTTTAGCTTAAAATAAGCGCTTTTTTAAAGTATTAAGCTTTAAAAATATTATAAAATTATTTAGCAAACTTAAATATATTATTAAAAGTTTACTTTAAATATAGCTTTTATAAAAGCATTATATAATGTATTTATAATATAAATATAAGCAAAATAAAAATTAAACTGCTAAGCTATTAATTTTTAAATATAGTTAAATAATATTATAAAACTTTATTTTTAAGCTTATTAAACTTTTAAAAATAGTTTATTTTAAAAATAAACTATTTAACTTAATAAATTAAATATTAATATTATAAGCTAGCTATATAATATAAATAAGTTTTATATATTAAAATAATTATAAATAGTAAATATAACTTATTAAAGTAATTATATAAAAAAATTAAGTTTTATAAGTTATAACTAAAATATTTTTATTATATAAAATCTTATATTTTTAATATATTTATTTTAAAAGTTAATTTTATAGCTTATATATAAAATAATATTAACTTATAAAATTTTATATAATTAATATTTTTATATTAAAAAATAATTTAATAAGTTTTTTATAGTATTTTTATAACTTATTTATAATATATAAAATATTACTTTAAGTAATATTTATAAAATTAAGAATATAAAATATAATATTAAATTATTTATAAATTTTTATTAAAAAATTATAGCTTTATAAGCTATAAATAAAATTTAATTATATTATAATAAATTAAACTTTATTAAGCTAAAAAACTAATAAGTTATATATAAGCTATATATAATATATTAATAAGCTATAAAAAACTTGCTAAACTTTACTTTTAATAATATTAATAATATTAATATTTTTATTATTTTAATTATTAATTTTCTTTATAGCTTTAAAAATAGTTTTATAAATAAAAATACTTTTATTTTTAAAATGCTTTTTGCTATAGCAAATAGCTTAATATAAGTTTTTAGTAAATTTTATAAGTTTATTATACTTTATTATTAATATAATAATAATTTATAAAAAGCTTATAAAAAACTTATAAAATAAAAAATTATTTACTAATATATTTATTAAAGCTTTAAATAATAATAAAAGTTTAAATAGTTTAAGCATTTTTATAAGCAATAAAAAATAGCTAATATTTAGCTTTTTATAAGTTATTAGCAAACTTAAAATATAATAGCTATAAAATACTTATAAAATATTAATGCTTTATTAAACTAGCTATTATTTATAAATATATATTTGCTACTTTTTTTATTTTTTTAAAACTTTTTATATTAAAAATACTTTTTAAACTTAAATTTAATATTAATAGCATAATAATAATTATAGTTTTATATAAAGTTAATAAAGTTTTTATAAATTATAAAAGCTTTATTAAAAACTTATTAAAGCTTTAAAAAAGATTTATAAAATGTATATAAATATAATAATTAAAATAATTGCTATAAATTACTATTGCTTTTTTTATAAAATTTAAAATCTTATTTTATAAAGTATTAATAACTTAAGTAAAACTTATAAAATTTTATATTATTTATTAAAATATTATAAAATTTTAAAGTAAATAGCTATTAAAGCAATAATTAATTTTATAGCTTTTTTAAAAAATATATTATTTTATAAATTATTAATATTTAGCTAATAAGCTATTAATAAATTATATATACTTTATAAAATATATTATAACTATTAAATAATATTTATAAGTTTAATAAAGTATAAATAAAATTTAAAACTAATTATTTTTTATTAAAGCTAAATTAAAAAATTTAATTTTTAATAAATTATTAGCAACTTATATAAAACTTATAAAAACTTATTATATAATTTATTATTTTAAATTATATTTTTTAAAGCAATTTTAATATATATTATAGCTTTTTTTTTATTTTTTTATTTTTTTATATTAATATTTAGTTATAAATAATTATTTGTTTTTATTTTAGTTTAAATAATATTAAACTTTTTTACAAGCTATATGTAAGCTATATATAACTTGCAAAAAGGCTTAAAACGCTTATGCTCTTTTAATATATACGCTATTACTACCAACTATATTGCCTTAAAGTATGCTGTAGATCTGCTTATTTAAGGCCCCTAACTTTTATATAGTCTACCGAATCTAATATCACCATGGTCCGCATAAGGATCACAGCAAAGAGGAGTCTACAATGGTTGAAGTTGTGGAGGCTGACTCAAGTCGCAGAAGAATTAAGAGGATAGCCACAACCATCTGTGAGTATGTCCAAACAAAGAAGGGAGCTTGAAGCTTTGAAAGGGCATCAGCTAATAATCACCCAGAATTCATGCTTATGCCACCGTTACCACCTTCTCCTTATATCGGAAGGATCATCAACCTAACCTCCTCTTACACACTGCATGTAGCTCTAATTTGAAGGCTTCTACGGCAAATCCTATCACTCTTCTTGCCAAGAAACTTCGATTCTCAATATTCACATCCTCTGCATCTTGGGTAGTACCTTTCTACGGTATTCATTATCGAAACTAAGGTAGAGATAAGAGCATGCCTACATTTAGGTGTACGGTTAGTCGTATACGTATTACGATGGTCACTGAATAATGAAGGATAGAGTAAGAGACAGTTGGTGGGCGACGCAAGTTTTACAAAACAGAAAGATTAGAGTATTGAGTCAAGTACTCTGGTTGCTTGACCATGAATACTAAAAGAGGTTTTGGAACCGATACTTTTTCTCCTGAAGGCCTTATGCCCATTGGAACAGATGTTACGGCTAACTTGAGGTACCGGGAGAGCCTCATGAGTCTCACGTAAGCTCGCTCAAGCCGACGATACCACCCTATGCACACGGTAAGGCGCTGTTACCGCCTAATTATTAGGCGACATTCGCCACGCAATGGGGTTACATAGGCCAGTATCACATAATCCTCCATGTCGTAGAATGACATGTTATCCCTCCAACAATTCGGTAAAGTTCTAAGTGAAGCCATCCAATTGATATGGTCTACCCAGGCTCCATATTACTCGGTTATGGAGCATTAGGCTTCAATCCCGCCCTTCGCAAAGGATACGTAAAAAAGGAACCCATGGACCTCGACAGCATATGCAGTTAACCACGAGCAGAGAAATGGCTCTTATATGATTATATAAAACTAAGAGTAGATCAAGAGCTTCTCGTGGTGTCTAATGATTTCTCCACCCGGACGATTTTTTCCTCACAGTTCATCAATTTCCTTGTGTTAGAGCGATCGAGACATCATCGCCAAGACTACTAGCGAGCGAACTGGTCCCCTGAGGAAGTCCACCCAATGGATGCCGCTCAGCAATTACGAAGACTACTTATCGCTGGGCTGGTCATCGACATCACAGCCATCGGACTTCGCTGTTGGGTCCGCCTCCACCAAGCAGCCTTTGCCTACGACGATGCAGTCCTCTCCTTATCCCTTGTACGTATATGTGGCCCTACAAGTTTTCGTCCTTACTTTCTGATTGTCGTGTTGATATCTAGATTGGCTTCATTCTCTTCTCGACCTTCCTCCTCGTTGCATTGCACTACGGATATGGCGCCTTGACCCCGGAGCCTTGGCATGACCTGACAGCTGCTATCAAGGTGAGTCTTCCGAACGTCATCCTATAATGATTTACCTTATCGCAGAATCGAAACCTAATGTTGCATAGTTCTTCATCATATCTCAGCTCGCATACGTACTCACTTCCGCCATCGTTAAGACAGGCGTGGCCCTTGTTCTCTTCCGAATCAACATCAACAGGGCGATCCGAAACATCCTGCTCGTGTCCATGGTCGTGGTCTTCGTCACCATACTTACATTCTTCTTCTTGTTGGCCTTTCAATGCCGTCCGATATCTCTCAATTGGGGCGTCGGAAAGGGAGAGTGTTTTCCGTACGCGACCATTAGAGAATCTGGAATTGCTCTTTCTATCGTGGACATATCGTCAAATTGGCTCTACTCCCTGCTACCGATTGTGATGGTGCATAAGGTACACATGCGCCGAAGCCTCAAGGCCGCTGTTATCTTCTTATTGGGTATAGGCGTTGTGTAAGTGTTCAGTCCTCGTTAACTGGGTATCTACACGCATATCTCAGATGCTGACTCTGGATATTATAGGTCGAGCATCGCCACAGCAGTAAGATTCAAGTACATACTTCAAGTGAAGGATCGCCACAAGACACTGTCCAAAACGAACGAGATCGAGAATAACGTATTGGTGCTACTGTGGAGCCATCTTGAGCTCTTCTTGGCCATACTCGCGAGCTCACTAGTTGCTCTGCGCCCCGTTCTTCGCCGCGTGGGCGAGATGATTAGCGAAAGGCGTTCGAATGCTTCTTCGAACTCTGACCAAGGTGGCAATGTACCCAAGTTTTTGAGCATCGGCATGCCTAAACGCGATATACAAAGTGGGCAGCCGAAGGTAGGCGAGTCTGGAAGCCAGACGACACTGATGGAGCTTCAATCTCAAGGGAGTAGAACCTGTAGTGATAACAGTCATATTTAGACAATGAGGATTTACCCGTTCCAGAGCGTCGACATGGGTACCCATGTACAGGGTTGCCGTAAACTCAATTCAACCACACCCAAGCGCTTCATGGATACCGTTTAAAATTAGTACGGATTTTTGTCGTGGATTTGGCGTAGACCGGTAACCTGGTGCGACGCTGATGCTAATACTCGATAGAATCGTCGACAAGGCTGTTACCGGCTTCTGGTGTAGCTATCCACAGAACATATTCATCTGCCGGAGCACAGGTTGATCGCGTTAACCATGACTTGGCCTTTTCGCAGAAACACTTGTTGCCACACAGATAGTATCCGACGGTCCTAGGGTGTCAGCAGGCACTATTAACGCGTACTAAGTATGAATTCTCCTATCTACACATGCTAGCCCGTTTGCCCCTATTTGTTTACACAATGTCCCTTCAAGGGTTCTATAACGGGACAATTTGGTTGACTGCTTATATTTTCCTCCTTTCGTCAGAGAGCTACTACGTGGTCACATATTCGCTCAAGATGTTCGAGGCAGGGTTCACTTCACAGGTAGTATCGCGCCGCCTACCGCTAGTTCCTTCGTGGTAGGTTGCTCAAGTATGACCTACTGTGTACAGTAGTAATGGAGTCCGTCTTCCCAACGTGATTGAATTACGGTTAACTGTACCTATACGAACGAAAGGTTCGGAGGGCGTGTTACATTAATGACTTTTTTATTGAGCGAGGGGGCTTCGGTGAGTCATTGTCCCATGATTCACCAGCTGTATCATAGAAAGGAGATTGTACGTCCCGCGAATGTATTGTATCTCTGCAATTTGTCTCATGAGGGTATCAAGATAGAACCCGATATCGTCTAAGTTGGAAAAGTAAAACCATCAAGCTACCTTATAGTGGTCTCTAGTATCACTCCTATATAAAAGCCCCTTCGCTAATTTGGTGCCTGTGTTTGACGAGATCAGTGACCTAATAGCAACTTAAAATACGCCCCATGTCGTCAACTCATTGAACCTCTTACTCTTTTAGTATCAATAGTATTTCAGAAGCAGTCGGCTATAGCTACAAGTTTCGATCATTGCTATTTTACAAACAGCCCTAGGCCCCTCTAGTCACTAATTCTTAACTATACCCGGACGATTTCTACGTTCGGCAACTATACCGTTAAGACATAAAGACTACTTAAGAGTCGAGCCAGCATTACTGCTAACGACAGATCCCGTAGCATCCGTGTTCTTCATGAGGTATACGTAAGCCTCCGCGACTTCGTCAGGCGACCCGGCCTTCCCCAATAGCGATTTTTCCGCCGAAATGCCACGTATCATCTCCCTATACTCTCCCCACATTTCCGTCTCCGTCGCGCCGGGCGAGACGCAGTTGACGCGCCGAGGGGCAAGGTCGTAGGCCAGGCTGCGGGCCAGCCCGTGTTGGGCCGCGGCATAGGCCGCGAAAACAGAGTAGCCGGGATACGGCTTTTCTGCTACCTGGCCCGATGTCAGGATGATAGAAGCCGAAGGGCCCTCGCGCAGGAACTTAATCCCCAGCTTGGCGATGAGGATGGACACGAAGACGGGCATTTGGGCACTCCGGGCGAGATACGAGAGGTTGACGTCCGCAATAGGGCGAACATCTGGTTTTCCGGCAGTCGTGACGATGTGATCCAGTGGCTCTGCGCCTTGGTTCGTGACCTTGGAGAGAAGCTCCTCGAGGTTCTTTTCGACGGCCTCGCTACTAAGGTCGATGGTATACCCCACCGGTTGATGCTTGGCGTTAGGAAACGCTTCTTTGAGCCTCTCTACAGCATCGTCGACCTTTTCCTGGCGTGACGATGCGATGGCCACACGCGAGTTCTCCGCGAGGCACAGCTTGGCGACCGAGAAGCCGATGCCAGATGATCCTCCTAGGATCAGTACGGAATGTCCTGCGATGGGCGGCATGTTGATGTCTAAGTGTAGGCTTTTAGCGAGACTTGATGGGAGATGAAGTGTAAGTTGAAAGTCTTCTGAGGGCACAAAGAGGTGATTCTAGGATCGGTTCGTATCGGATGAACCCAGGACACAATTCGCATTTATATCCGACTACATTACAACAATACACTCTACATATTACTAAGAAGTAGCTGGAATTAATAATTTCGATAACCCTTGAGAGAAGACGGGAGACAATTCGGACCCGCGACCTAGGCCAGCATTAAACCGACGAACTAGTTTGTTTGCGGCCTTCTCTGGGATCTTGTAACAGGGTTACACCGAATGTCGAGTGTGCCTTTGATGTTTTAGGCTATGATATTCCCACTAGGATTCTGGGGGAAGACTTGGCCTGAGCATAAACATGACAGATGTACTCGCGGACTCTTATAAACATGATAACTCCGATGGAGTGGAGGTGAAGATGACTAAACGTGCGCATAGCCCACGGCTAGTGACTTTTTGGTAACCTTAACTCCTGACGATGTCCGCTATAGCCGAAGTTCTCTTAAGGCTTGCAGCGTGCCAACGGCTCTGATGGATATGTTTCTAATTCAAGAATCTGTCGTAAGCGATGGTGTTGCTTCAGTCTTGGCGCAAGTGAGAATAAAATAAAACATCAAGTACATTTTCATTAGTTTGCCCAACTATTCTTCAAATCTATCAGCTTGCCGAGGCCGCGTCACAGATCAATGCTTGACTCACCTGAACAAAGCGAAAAGATTTTGGTATGACCCTTTTCCGGATCCGTTCAACTATAGTCCCAATAAACGAGATACAAGACCCAGAGGCATGATAGAAATGATCGGGGGCGCCAGTGTTCCTCACCCTCGCTGACTGTGTGCATTTTACATAATACCTGAAATTGACAAAAGGGATATTTAAAAAAGAAAGAAGGGATTATCTGAAAAAAAAAAAGAAAAAAAAAAAAGCACGTTGCGTTTATAGCCCTTTCTTCGCATAGAGTCCAAGGCACAAGACCCGGAAAATATAATTCGGCAATGTGCTTAATACCATCGGTGTGTAAAAGGGGGCATGTCATTAGTTTAACACGCCGCTATGAGCACAATAACATAGTATACTATAATAAACGAGAAAACGGTAATCCGAATTTCATGACGAAGCAACGTTCAAGACCGGGGTACGGCCCAAGGCCCAATTGGGGGTGAGTGAAAATAACGGGAAAACCACTTGTCGTAATTTGAAGTTGAGCGTAGAATGATCTGATATTTTTCTTCAACTCAACATTCGTTGCGTATGAAGAAAGAGACAGTAAAACTAGGATAGGATACAAACCGAGCAAGATGATGGAGACCATAGCTACCAAACTTAGATCTAGTCAACACGGTATTATAGAGCACGTCTAAGCACTTATATATCCTCACATATCTATCCCTACGAGCGACTACACAGTAGGATGAACTCATATCCCCAGGCGGACACAGCACCGCACACGCGCCTTTCAGTATTAATTACCTATAGGCTATTTATAGGCGATTTATAGGCGGGGCCGCCGCTCTGAGCAACATTCCCTACCCAACGTAACGCTATGATGTAATTAATATGCGCTTCTCGAATGCTTATTTACACGACGCGCCAATGGGGAAAGCGGGATAAATTGTTCTGCATTGTGCCTTGCGCGGGTTTTGCTTGAACCAGGTGTTGAATGTTGGGTTGCAATGGATATTGGCCGAGTCATGGGGCGAAGACTCGACACGGAGAGACAGGATACTTGAGGATACGCGCGCGAGAGGATATTTTTCTTTACACGAAGTTCTGACTGCCTTGAGCGCAGTAGTCTTGCCTTTCATCTCTTTACAACCCTTTCCCATCGTCACCAGGCGGGCCTAATAGGCGTTGGGTTATGCTCAGATAGATTCCAACCCCAACGATCGCAAGATACTACTTCTACGCATATAGGAGCGTCGTCTAGTGTGAGCCGCTGGTTTAATTAACTGCTCGTGTCATATATGACATTGATGAGGTGACACCGAGAGTATATTAAGTGCGGCAGGTCTTAGCACTGGGCGTTATTCCGTTGCATCCGTTATTGTATGCGCCATCAGAAAGACATCGCTACGTGCAAGCGAAGCTCACAGTTTCAGAATAATCACCTTCGTGATCTATTGGAGGGGAGGGATAGAAACTTGGTGCTTGGCACCCACGACGGCAAGGTGGGGGGAACACACTATATATGAGGACCCAGCGGCGGCATTTCTCAATTAGCCGGGAGCATCTCACTGGAGCGACGCTTGGCCCGCATCAGCGGAACCCGGGGTCCGTCCACCGCTCGTGCATGACCACAGCAGGCACCTCGTCGCTTCTCCTTCCGGCACTTCCCTTTTCGGACTCTTTCGCGGCGTCGCTTGGCCCTCTTCTACGTCAGCGGGGGGCCCTGCGGCTGCACGGGTACCGCGTGCTCGGATGGCTGGACGCCCCCCCAATCCAGCATGGCGCTACCCAGCCTTGCCTACCTTGGCGCCCAGGCAACTGGATGCTGGAGTCACGGGCCGTGTAACTCCAACTCTGTGTGGGTCTCGGCGCTGTTAATGGTGGAAGAACAGGACGTTGGCGAGGAACGTCACTCGGGCCGGGACGAGATGGATAGAGAGCGCAGCGCGGCGCTAGGGGAGGGAAATGATCGCTGGGTCGTCTTATGCGGTCTCATGAATAGAAAAGCATCGAGAGACGCCCGTCTCTTCGCGTCTGCGTTCTTCACTTGGAACTGTGCACCCGTCTACCTACCCACTTCCAGATCGGCATCACTCCCAGGCCCGAAACGCCATCATGAAGAACTTTGTTAGCCTCGCCGCCGTCTCGGCGCTCGCTGCCAACACCGTCTCCGCCCACTACATCTTCCAACAGCTCACCGCTGGCTCTACCGAGTTCGACGTCTTCCAGTACAGTACGCTGCCCAGCCAACCCCAGAACTACGATTGTGATTATGCTATCATCTAGAGCAAGGACTAACACTGAGATCATCCAATAGTCCGCAAGAACTCCAACTACAACTCCCCCGTGACAGGTAAATATCCTATCCTATCAATCAGCCCCACACGAGAACGTGGTTACTGACATCGCCGTAGAGTTGGACTCGAACGACCTCCGATGCAACGTGGGCGCTACCGGCGAGGGCACTGAGACGATCGAGATGGAGGCCGGCGAAGCCTTCAGCTTCACTCTCGACACCGTGAGCGGCGCACCCCAACTCCCTTCCAAGCAATGACCGTTGTGCTAACACTCCACCAGGCCGTCTACCACCAAGGCCCAATTTCCATGTATTAACGTCCTCAATCTATCCCGACCAAGTCTCTCCTACTAACTTCTCGCCTCAGCTACATGTCCAAGGCCCCGGGCGCCGCGGCGGAATACGACGGGAGCGGAGAGTGGTTCAAGATCAAGGACATCGGTAATGCCCCCCAACCCCCTAGTTCTCGCCGCGCGCACACGGCGTACTTACTTACTTACTTACTGACGCGATCGCGAAGGTCCTACTTTCAACGGCGGCAGCGCCACCTGGTCCCTAGAAAGTGCGTATACCACACCTTACCCACGTCGTGCTTCCGAGCTTGCGGAGACGAGCGCCGCCGCCGACGACGACAATGTCTTATTAACTGGTCTGTAGAAACCTACTCGTACGAGATCCCCAAGTGCATCGAGGACGGCGAGTACCTGCTGCGCATCCAGTCCCTGGCCATCCACAACCCCTGGCCCGCGGGCATCCCCCAGTTCTACATCTCCTGCGGTGAGTCCGGTCCTATTCCCAACAAACACACAAACACACACAGTTTACCCGAGCCCCTTACCCGTTGGGGAGAAGCTGTTTTCGTTGGCTGACGAAGAATTCATCGCATCACAGCCCAGGTGAAGGTGACCGGCGGTTCCGGCACCGCCAACCCGACCAGCGCCCTGATTCCCGGCGCCTTCAAGGAGACTGACCCCGGCTACACCGCCAACGTGAGTTGCTTTTTTTCGTTCCCCCTCCCACTTAGTAGAGTTACATTTGAATTAGTTGTGATGTGCGGGAACTGACGCGCAGTCTCAGATCTACTCCGGCTTCACCAGCTACGAGGTCCCCGGCCCTGCTCCTGTGAGTTTTTCCCCACATGATGTATCTCCCGGCTGACAGCACACATGTTCGAGACACTAATAAATAACCCCGCTAGTTGACTTGCTAAATCACTACACGCTCGAGTGGAAGCGTATAAATTCGCCGCTTGCTTGTCTTTTCACGGATTGCCTCGAGTGGGCGTGGATGTTAGCTCGCGGGGCGGTTCTGGGTGCTGGGGTAGTTAGCTAGCTCTGGAGGAGCGTGATAACAACGCCTAACGGCGGGAAATGGCCCGTCTAGCATTCCGATTGTATATAGCTATGGAATCAAACGTGGGTTATACTTCTAGACACCTTATTTTGCAACGGTGTATCCAGAGTTCTCCTAGCCTAGCTCCTCTAGGTTGTCGTAAACACCGGGGCTGGAATCCATACGTGGGAAAATAACTGTGTACGAGTGCCTGATGGACTTATTGTAAAAGCGAGTAAGATGGGAACGCGCCTTTTATACGCGACCGGGACGGGATACCTATCTCGTCTCGTGTGCTGTATTTCGAATGTAAATGCTCTAATCCTACCTAGATCTATGCTTTCCAACACGAACGCCATGCTAGTCGATTTATTTCGCGCAAAAAAAAAAAAAAAACCAACTCGAGCAGCTCCCGAATGGACAAACCGGCGGTGGTTTTCATTAATTAATCAACCAATCCCTCGCCTCCTACCTCCCGCTCCCGCCATACGAGGGCCCGAGCTCGACGGGCGGCACGGGGTTCGCGAGCTCGGCGGGGTGGTACGGGTTCACTTCCACCAAGCCCGACGGCGTCACGCCCATTCCGTTGTGATGCTGTGCCGCCGTGGGCCCGCTACCCACGGGCCCGAAAGGTTTGAACTCAGAGGGCACGAACGCGGCCGCGCGCCGCCTGCGCCGCGTCCGCCAGATGCAGAACGCCGCTGTGGCGGCCAATATCACGGCTAAGACCACGCCGATGGCGACGCCCGCCGTGGCGCCCGCCGAGAGGCCGCCGCTTTGGCCGCTGGGCCGGGCCGCGTCGCCGGGCTGGGCTGTGGGAGACGGATCGCTATCGGCGCCTCTACTACCGCTGCTACTCACGCTTCTCGTGGAGCTGGACTTCGCGGGCAGATCGGACGCTTGGTAGACCACCTGTAGGAAAGGCGCGCTGACGGAGAAGCTGTTGTACTGCGTCGAGTCCAGCGTCCCGCCGACAGAAAACGGCGTGAACACCGGCCCGTCGCTGCCGCAGCTGCCGACGAGGAAGGAGGTCGTCGGTTTGAATTGCACGCATGTCTGGTACCCGTTGGGGTCTTGGATTGGCGAGAAGCCGCCGCTAGGGTTATTTCGTTAGCGGACTTCTCGATTAGTGCTTCTCTGATGTTGTTGTGCCAGTCTTACAGACTATCCCCTACAAGTCTAACGATGACTACTACATCTAGAGATATGTCTAGGCATGTCCTTCCTCGTCCCCTTATGCTCCCGCTCATCGACTAGAGAAAAGAGGAATAATGGATATATGAGAATAAAGTGTACTCACATCGGACAACACCCTATCGCGCGCTCCCCAGCCGTCAATGGATATTCGAATTTGAAATTAGACGAGCCTCCGCTATGCGAGCACAGGAGTCAGCAATGGTACACAATGGGAGTCCTATGTGACACGGAGATCGGGCGTATGGGAAGCACCATGGCGTAAAGCGCGTCGAGGAAGCAGAACATAAGACATAGAAAGAGAGAGAAGGTTCACCTACTGCGTTGCTGCAGCGGCGGATGTGTAGCCGCCGGGACACACAATACCAGGCGAGTAAACACCCCACCCAAGGAGGGCGTCACCCGTCGTCGGGACGTTGGTGGCCCGTGGCGGCCAGCATTCCTGGTTATCGGTCACGACACCGTCGACGCACGTCTGCGCCGCCCAGCCGACGCCGCAGCTGCCGCACTGCTGGATGACTTCGGTGCACGTGTATGTCCAGGTGTTGGTTGTCAACGGGCCTAGATTCGTCCGCGTCACGCCCGATATTACTGGGGTCGCCATGCCCTCGATATTATGGTGTGTATATGTATATATATATATATATATATGTATGTAAATATGGGTAGATCTGTAGCGCCAGTGAAATAACGAACGGAGAAAATGATGAATTAAGGGCCCGGCGAGTCAGTGAGTGAGTATGTGTGTGAGAGTGCGTGAGAAAGAAACGAAAAGAAGGATTGAAAGGCCGTAGTCGAAGTGGTCGTCGTGATCCCCTTCGTGGTGGTCAATGGCTCGCAAGGGTGCACCCATGACTAATTACCGCCAATACCCAGAAAGGACACTACCCCTACGATGTAGGAATAGTCCTACATACGTAGTACACTAGTATGTGTGCATGGCAATTTGTTTCGTTTGGCCTGGGAACAGGGGCGCTTAAAATAGCCCCCGAATGGGCGGTCGAGGAGAACATTCAGTCTAGACGCAATCCTTCGCCCGGTAGGAGGGTCTGAGCTAGGTATTCAGCTGGCTTGGCCTTGGCGGCTACGCCCGGTATCATGTGCGTTTAGGGGGCGAGAGGAAGAGGCAGAGGAGGATGAGACACGGGGAGAAAATGTAACGGGAAGGAAAAAAGAAAAGACACCAATACATTATCTGCTCTGCTGTAGATGACCGCACATTTGGGATGTAATACTAAATACCGGATTAGGTGCCTAAGGCTGCGAGATCGGTATTCTCCGTTGACGAGACCCCACAAGGCGGCAGTTAACGAACGCACCCCCATGGCACGCTCAGTAATCGCATCGGCAATGCGATTAATTAACTAATCTCCGTATACTCCGTATACTATACTATCTACATTAATAATTCCCTTTCTCAAAATGGCCAGTCTCCCCTCATTAACAGACGAGCCCACGCGCCATGCCGGGTGCTGCCCGAGCCTCTCACAGCCTCTCCTCAGCACCATCGCGGCCCTCTTACATTCTACCACCGCCGTCGCTGCCACTACACCCGCAAGCACGGGCGCACAGAGCCGGGGCCCCGCGCCGCTGGTCCTCTCCGTCGGGAGCGGCACAGGGCTACTAGAAGAGCTTCTGCACGCTTATCTAAACCAGCACCCACCGACCCCCAGCACCATTCATAGCGGTCCCTGGCGCGTCGAAGGCGTCGAGGTCAACCCGGCCGTCAACGTGCATCTGCCCGAGGACCGCATCAACCACGTCGCAGGTACGTGGGCGGTCCTCGAGTCCCGGGCGCGCGACGCCGCGGCCCTGCTCTTCGTGTACCCCCGCGACGGCGCCCTGGTTCGGCGGTACGTCGATGCGTTTATGCGGCCAGCGGGGGACTACGGAGGCGTGGACGGGGAGCAGCACGAGCGGGTGGGGGGGAATCATGAGCGCGTAAATGAGAGTGGCTATGACAGTGGTGAGGGTGAGAGCGAGGGCGGGATAAAGAGGCATGAAAGCCGGGGCCCAAACAGCACTGAAACGCGCAGCACCCCCGCGCATAGAGGCGTCCACCTTGCTCTGTGGCTTGGTCCCAAATGTGACTGGGAGGACACCGGTTTCGGATCGTTTGGCGGCAGCGATGAGTTTGAGGTGCTGGATATGCGGGGTGACGTCGGCTTGGCTGAGTACGAGATGCTTGCCGCTCTTAGACGCAAGGACGGCAACGTCGAAACAAGACTCTGATAGGAGCAGCCTGGGAACACAACATGCAACATGATGACGCGGTTCTAGAATGTGGAAATGAGTGGCTGATCGGCGGCTCACGGCACGGCATGTGAGACACCAACTGTGAGATGATGCTGATTAATGAGTCGCCACGAAAAGAAGAGCTCTTTGCTGACAACTGTCTAGGATTTATGTCGGTGAGTGTCCCTCCCCTCTCTAGATACGTGCTCGTCTATACAGAATTTGTGCCGTCCCTTCGTCATGTGCCTTCTTGGACTGCACCACTTGTGATCAATCTAATCGACTCGAACCCTTCGTTATCTTCATGAGAAACCAACAACGGATACCTACCGCCCTTTCATTCATCTCCCTGTTCCATTACGGCAGCCATGAGTTGCCTATTATCGTAACCCTCCATGTAGCCATGAATCCAATGTGAAAAATCCCCATTTCCCCGAACGCCTGTGCTGATATGCCTGGATAGTCTAATATAGGAATGCTAAACCATAGGCGGCCGACCTCCAAAACATGATAACAAATAATCAGAAACTGTATCGATGAGACAGGAAAGAAAAACAGAGGGAAGAGGTCAGCCGAAGCAAATATACCTCATCCAATGACAACATCGTCGGTACTATGCGACTGTGCAAGATCCCTCCTAGGGATCCATTGTAGCCGTTGTCCCGGTTGCGCGACCCCCGAGCAGTCCGTTAGCGTCCATGTTGGCTTCCATGTTGGCTTCCATCTCCGCGAGGACGCTCTTCTTTACGACCAGGTCCGGATCCATCTCGTCACCTCCTACAAAGGTCCAACTTTCTTCTTCTGATTCGTCATCGTCTACTGTCTCGTCAGGGCTACCGATTGTTGCGGCGTTCTTGCCTGCTTTCGAAGCCACGAGACTTTTAGCGTACTCGAGATCGCGATATATAGACTGGATCGCTGCGTTGACTCCGTCCTCCTGTGCTTGGTTAGACAGCGCTCATAAAAAGCCCAAATGCAGCATACGCACCTTGCGAATCGTCTCGCCTAATACCCTCGCCTTGACAATCATCCTGTCACTATGAGTGGCCTCCCAAAGCGCCTTGGCAAAACTATTGGCTCCCCATTTCTTGAGGCATATACCCACACCTAGGTCCTCGACGCGGCCTCCAAAGAAGAACTGGTCCCCGAAGAAGGGTCGGATAATCGTGGGGATGCCAGCTCGCAGACTCGCGCCTGTAGTTCCAGACCCTCCGTGGTGAGCGGCTGCGTCGATTTGACGGAAGAGCCAATCGTGTGGTGCGCTCTTAATTTGGAATATTTCTGGTGGCAACACGTGTTCCGGGACGGAAGCGTTGGCTTTGTCCAGGCGGTCCGACCAGCCCTTCGATAGGATACATCGCACATCGGCCTTCAGAACAGCATCGATGACGTCTTTTGTCATCTTAGCTGGGTCAGGCACCATTATTGATCCGAAACCAACGTAGACGATCTTTTTGCCGTCCCTTCGCGCTTTTTCGATGAATTTTCTGAGATCGCTTGGTGGAGTCCAGTCCAATCCCTCGTCTAAGAACCAATACCCCGTCACACGAATCCAGTCGCTGTAATCTAGCGGAGGGGCGACTACCGCAGGGGAGAAGTTGTAGAGGAACGGCACCTTGTTCGGCTGCATCTTCTCCAAATTGGTGTTGGGTAAGCCGAGCATGTTATTCCGCCAACGGTTGACCTGGGTTGCCGTGGCCTTCCAAAACACATTGTCGAACATAACGTAAGTAACATAGTTGTACGCACCGCCCATCTTGTGTTCGGGTACAATGAAGGCATGGGGATAAGCGCGCGTGCGTGTCCACGGCATAGTAAAGGCTCGGAAATACGGAATGTTGAGAGCTTCCGCAATATGGATGCCTGCCATGGCACTGGGACTCTCGATCAGAAGATCAGAACCTTGGCACGCGGTATACGCAGATTCCAACAGCCCATCAAGCCAAGGACGAAAATGAGAATTCGCCTCGCGCAGAAAGGCCCACGTGAATGTGCCGTTCTCAATGCAGACACGCAAAAGTTCGCCAGGATCGCCAGCAACAGGCGCAAACTCGATGCCATGTCCTTCAATCCAGCCCCGAAATTCAGCGTGAGTGGCGATTCGAGGCTTGTGGCCCTCGGCAATGAGACCTTTACACAGCGCAATATATGGCTGGACGTCGCCTCTTGAGCCAATCGTCAAGCAGGTAATTTTCAAAGACTCGGGTGGCTTGAAGTTTAAAAATGATGCTTTAGGGTCGTCGAACAATATGGTAGGAGACGAGTCCGAGAGACCGGAAGCTTCCTGGGGCATCTTGAGTTCGTGCTCGTTTCCTTCTCGTAAACGTGCTTCATTGAGCGCATCGCGTTCCGCAAGCGCCTCATCTCCCTCTTCTGGCGAATCCTCTTCAAGCAATCCGGCTTCACGTAGGTAGCGCGTCGTCTCCAGACTTTGCAGCAAGGTTACGGCGCAGTCGTCTCTAACATCGACCTGATTAAACTCAAAAAATATTTCTTCATGCCCGCGGATCACCACCACCAAGCCAGAGTACCCAAAACGGAAACCCATTTCTTTATCGGCCGTTTCGATATCCTTCAGTGGAAGAATAAGTTTAGTCCGGGTGCCGGGCAACAGACTACGGAAGCAGAAGTGCCGGTCGCTGATATAGATTTTGCCGTAGAGCGGTAAAACACGAATCAGGAATCCAAAGTATGTGGCCTGGAGCTTCTCCGACTCGGGGAGAGCAAAATGTGTGCGAAACCGTTCCATAGCCAAGGCATGCTGGCCATCAGCGCCACTTCCCTCATTCTCTGCTGCCTCGTCGATTTGGAGACCTGGAGTTTCATGGTAATGCTTTCTGCCCCCTTTCCACATGCCCGAGACCTTCTCAACATATCCCATGGACTCCGTCGCCAATAAGTTACTCATCCGACGACTTGTCTGGTTCAGGTAACTTGCAAATATCCCAGCTCTCTGCAGAGGGTAAGTGCCCATCTTAGCTAGATTCTGCAGTGTCGGTGTCGTCGCTCGGTCAGGTCTGTCCCCGGACACAGAGTCATCCATATGGCCGGTTGTCGCAGCATGATGTGGCTGCTCCTCCAACGAAACTTTGTCCGAGGCCTGGTTTGGACCAGCTCGCGAGGTGGAATCGGCGTGGCGAATGATAGGTCTATGAAATACCTCGCTTCCCCTGAGAATTTGACTACCAGACGGATCTTCAATGGACGACGCCACTAAGCCAGACATACTATGATCTTCTAGAGATTGAACGTAAGAATCGGATGATCCCTGGATTTCTTGCGACGCAGAACTATCATACTGATGACTCTTGCCATGAGACCGCCTACCACTAAAGCTTCGCCGCGGGCGATTGACACCTTCATGTTTAGGTTGGTGAAATTCGTCGTGTGCTACATCATCACTGAACGGTGGGCTTGAACCCCGGCGGGTTCGAGATGATCGAGAAGACAAAGTTACTTTGACGTTTTCACGAATATTTAGAGGCTTCGGTTCACCGGTAAAAGAATTTCGGTCTCTGGATGTCGAGCTGGATTTGCCCCCGACTGTAGCCCGTTGGGCAATATTCTGATTGCCCTCACGCGAATGCTGACGCGAAGCATCCTCTACAAGTGCCTTGAGTACATTAATAGCTTCGTTTCCGAAGCTGAAAAAGGAGAAAAAGTACTATACAGGTTAGCTAAAGCTTTTATTACGAGGTGAAGTGAACATACCTCGTCCATAGAATAAGTCTCGTCGTTGTCGATAACGCGAACTTTGCAGGTGTCAGCAAACTCAATCATTTGACTGTCTTCAACATCTAATATATTTTCGATAGGCAGAGAAATCTTGACGCTGTCGCCTTCGTTGTGTGATCGAAAGATGACGCGTTGCAGACTTTTGACCCATTCTTTAGCACTTGGTGCGCTATCGGCACGAAGATGATAGGTTCGGTGATGCGTAACGACGGAAAAATGAACTGCATCCTGGTCCTTATCGGTGACATTTGCAGATATGGCGTAGCGAAGGTCAATCTGTCCGTGGGGGAAGTAGAGGTTGGACGTGTCACGGTAGTAGGCTAGAACATCACCCTTTAATCGAAACCAATACCGACTATATTGAGGATTCCTCTTGCCACTCTTGGCCAGGTAGCCCGATTTTGCGACCTGTTGCTGCAACTAGGTTTAGTGAAACGTCGTACCGATGAAACAGCAAACTATTACTTACAGATTTCCGAGGCAAGTATGCGTAGAAGCAGATATGCCTCGACGTGATGTACAGGTAACCTTGTAAAAGAACACTTTGAAGGAGCCAGCAGGGGTATTCTAATGCCATGGTCAGCTTGTGTGCTGGTTCCAAATGTAGATGTATCAGACCTTCCATGACTTCCTCGGGATGATCGAACTCGAAGATTTCCTTCAATTTTCGGGCGAGGGCACTAGGACCTGTCTGCTCCTCGTCGTTTTGTTTGTCTTTTGGCAGACAGTCTTCTAGGTCAAAACTAGGCCGGGAAGACATCTCTGCTTTAGCTTCTAACATGCGGCTCATGACGGGTACCGGTTGTGCTTCACGGTGACCGGCGTTGCCTTCGATAGCAGATAATGAAGAGCCGGCAGTGGGAGAAGTCGATACTCCATCGTTGTCGTTCTTGCTCGTATCGACGGGTCGGAAGGGCTTCAACTTTGATCTCCTGCCTTGGGCGCCCGTGGGGAGGCGTGGCAGCTGAGGTAAGGATTGTAAAAGTTGCTTAGATGTTCCCCGGTCCTGCTTCCCACCAGGACTGCTCTTCTCTTCGCTGGTCGAGCTCGTCTTGAGAATGGTGGTCTTCGCTAGCTGCTCGCCCTGCTTCCCCTTCCCCTTTCGTTTCCTCTTCGCATGATCGTCGCTATCGTCGCCGACGCCGTCTTCATCGCTGGATTGGCCTTCGAAACGATCGTTGAAGTCGACTGTCGAACCGGCGGCGGCAATGAGCCCGAATATCGATTGGTTCATATTCATGAACATGCCAGCACCCTGGCTCAGCGGAACAACATCTTCATCTTTATCATCCCCAAGGTCCTTAAAGCGGTCGGGGAAGTCCATAGTCGGACGGTGCCCTTCTCTGTTCTTTTTTAGGATTCTCCTACTCACGCGGCGCCGAACATCGTCATCATCGGGGTGGGAGGCCATAGCGCCAAGCAGGCTAGGATGGATTGGTCGAGCAAACTCTGTCACATTAAACTCAGTGGACGAGGTCAGGCAATGTAGTAGTGTCGCGTATTCGGTTTATCGTACTGTAGGTACTTGGAACAGTGCGATGTAAAGCTGTCTAATCGGATATACTAACAACGGCTGGAGACTTCGCCGGACGCCAAATAAAGCCGACAAGAAAGGTAGGATTTATAGAGACATATAGACAGACGATCAATAGAGCGACAGGATGATATCAAGAACCATAGCACAGTGAGGGCCGGAGGGGAGTATTAAAAGAGGGAAGGATGAAAGAACAAATGTCTGGGACTAATACGACGACGACAACGATAATGCACCTATTGTGTGTAGGCAGTCGGTAGCAAGATAGGGCTGACGGAGCTTAATGCGTGGAAAATATTGAGACGGTGATGGGTTCACTTGATGATGATTGGACGCCGCTATGGGTGCTGGGCAGGTACATGATCCGCAAGTCATCGGATTCAAGGTTGAGGCACAGGCAGAGGCACAGGCACAGGCAGAGAGCACACTTCCTCTTCGAGCTGGCTTGTATATGCTTGTATGCTTGTATGCCTACTTTGGGTAGTAGGTACAAGGTCGGTAAGTAGGTAGGTAGGGTTAGGTAATTATTATTAGTCGAGGAGGCAAGACGGCGGCGGCGGCAGCATGATAAGAAGCCCAGGCACGCACAGCAGCTCTGCTCTCTCGGGTAATTCTACGCGTCGACCGAAAGCGGACGGCTATCCGACATGTTTTGACGCAGAGACGCAGGAGACGCAGAGATGCAGAAATATAGAGAGGTGCAGAGGCGCAAAAGACACAGCAGACAGCAAGTCACAGAAACAAGTCCTAGGTAGCAAGGGTGTAGGAATGAAGGATAAGATAAGGTAGAGAGATACCCGTACCTACCCTATAGCAGCAGGCCGTGGTGCGATTCCTGTGTGTCAATGGTCGATTGGCCGATCCCACTGGCTGGCTGAATGCTGTGTACCTACCTACATATGTAGGTAGGTAGACTACCTCCAGTGCTGTAGAAAGGTACCTATAGATAGAATAGATACCTATAGATGGTGTACCTATGGTACTACCTAGGTAGGTAAGTAGGGTAGGTAGAGAGATACCTGGCACGACAGTAGTATCGGTCTGGAAGATTGGCGCAGGGGAAACCGGCGTCTGACTGGGCCATCCCACTAATCAGAAGCTAACCTTCAGTATCTACTACACTAGTAGAGGTAGGTATCGATAAACCGATAGGCAGGGAGCTCAAGTCAAGCCCTGTTGCAGATGACGTTGAGTCACCTTGAACATGACTCCCGTCATTAGCGTATTGTGGTACCTACCGCATTCACCAGCTGTGGTGGCTGAACTTGAGTATAGTGTACATCGTACTCCACTGTACCACCAAAGCGGATGTCCCATCCCGTACGCTACAGCGCACTTAGGTACACTAACCAGAACACTAACCAGCCTGAAAGGCCCACTGCCTCTACGCGACCCACTGGACAGCTTGCCGGTGCAGCCCGTACCCCGTATGTGTGTGAGTCTGTGCTGCGGTGGTAGCCTGGCAGTGCCTTAGGTACAGGTAGGGTCTGGGTCAGTCAGTAGAGGTACCCACCGATGTGCTGATTCTCCCTCTGCTGATTCTTCTTCTTCAGTAGAGAGTCATGTGTTGTGAACAGCCTTGAATCACCTGAACCCGATCAGGAACGTGCACATGACCTGCCCTTGACCTCACCACCTGCTAGTAGTTTAGCACGTACCTTACCGACATCACGCAAGTATCAGATGCATCATTCGCCATTTCAAGTTCACCAAGACTGTAGGTACGTACCTGTATCCGCTGCCCAAGCATTATCGAATGTTAGGCTGGGGGTCATTACGAAACCATATACTCACACATTCTAAGACAGTCTGCATCGCCAATTAAGGTCTTGTTATATGTTATATGTCTTGCAAACTGACATTCCAGTGTAACTATTGCGAGGAGACCGGCCTCTAGGTATAGAAGGACTAAAAGGTCTCTAATTTCGTGGCAACTCAATATTTACTCTCTATTAGGCACAGGTAGGTAGTGATAGCCTGTCACTGACAGGTGAATCGAATGATATGTCTTCACATAGAGATAAGCAAACCACCACGAGTAAAAATGCCGAGGCTATTATCGTAGGTACTAGTGTACGGAGTACTGGTATATAGCATTTATTGGCCCACATGTACAAGCCACAACACCCTTAAGCTGCATGAGCGCCGTCACACCTTAGGTACCTGGGAGTTAATACGTACGGGCCACTCTAGTTGCCTCCTGTCGCCATTGTTTACAGTACCTACCGTAGGCACACTCACACTCGCACTCACTTTGCGCTCACTTATACGTGCTATCATAAACACTCACTCACCGTCTTGACGATAATTAAAAACGGCATTACGAAAAGTAATACCAATTACGCACAAGCATAACCTATTGATAAATAGCTCGGCAGTGGCTTGTCTCTTTCTAGCTTGACTCGCTTAGTGCCTATGTGCACTGTGTAGTCGTCGGTTCCGTTGATACGATACGTGCTGCCAAGCTTTACTCGCTCTCGATAAACAACCCCGTACCCAGACATTGATCGCACTGTGGAATAAGAAGGGATATACTATGTAGGTGCTGATGTCCAACGCCAAAGCATGTGTCTTTAGAACACTCGGAACGCATAGTGTTGGAAATGGAACACGAGCCAGCATAATCGCGCCTGGATAGTGAATTGACGCCATACCTAGCCATCTACCGTGCGCGTAGTAGAGCTCGGGTTTCACCAAAAGAAGGGGGCAAAAAAATGGAGGAAATCATTGAACGAACCCGGAATATAGATTTCCATCACCCATTCACCCCCTACGACGTGCAACTGCAGTTCATGCACACCGTCTACAATGTCCTTGAGCAAGGAAATGGTCAGATCGGCATCCTGGAGAGCCCCACGGGAACTGTACGGGGTTTCTTGTCCATATTCATGCGTCCGTGAACAGGCACTGACCGTCTTCAGGGAAAATCGCTGTCACTCATCTGTGCGGCATTGACTTGGCTACGGGATCACAAGAGGAAAACTTATGAAATCTCCATCGACACAGCGGCTAATTCGTTCAAAGATGAGCCTGACTGGGTTGTGGAGCAGTTGCTCAAGAGGAAACGAGCAGAGATTGTTGACTTGTGGGAAGAGCGGGAAGCAAATCTCAGGAAAATACGAGCGAAGGAGGCCATGATGGAGGAAAGGGAGAAGAAAAGAAGGAAATACGGCGAGGGGAATTCAGGCAAAGAGGTGAAAGACCCTGATGGCGATGAAGAAGAATGGCTGTTAGACGACCAAGACGATGAAGACGTGCCTAAATTTTCTAATCTGGGAAAAGAGGAAGTGGATGACAGCCAAGACGGCGACCAGGTCAAGGTTGGTCTAAAAGCCCTCTATGACTGCATATACCCGTTCCTAACTAGGCAGCAGATATACTATACGTCACGGACACACTCCCAGTTGACGCAATTCATATCGGAACTCCGGCGGCCGGCATTTCCACCGTCAGTGCCGGATAACTTTCTCAAGAGTGACGAAGATCGCGAAGAGGAGGCAGTAAAGCATGTACCTCTATCTTCACGTCAGCGGCTCTGCATCAATCCTTCGGTCGCGCGTCTTAGCTCACTATCCGCCATTAATGATCGCTGCTCCGAGCTTCAGCAATCCAAGACTAAAGACAAGTGCCAGTTCATCCCCAAAGCGGATAACCTCGCGCAAACTCACCAGTTCCGCGACAATGTGCTCGCTACCCTACCTGATATCGAGGATCTCCACGGTCTCGGAAAGACCCTTCAAGTATGCCCATACTATGCATCCCGGACGGCAATTCCCGGGGCAGAAGTCATCACCCTCCCATACCCTCTGTTACTTCAAAAATCCGCCAGAGATGCGCTCGGCATAAAGCTCGACGGCAATATCGTCATTATCGACGAGGCCCATAACATTATGGACGCCATTGCGAACGTATATGCTTCCGAAATATGCTTAAAAGACCTTGTTCGTGCGAGGCTGCTGCTCCAGGTTTACGTGAAGAAGTTTGGAAAGAAACTCAAGGGTGAAAATAGGGTCATGGTGGGCCAGGTGGCTAGGGTGGTAGATGGCTTGCGTGCGTGGATGGAGAATGCTCTCGGCATCAAGGTACTTGAGAGGATTGATTGTCCAGATATGTTTGGTCGTGATCGCTAATAGTCTAAGCAGGCTGACCAGGGAATAGTCGACCCCAATGCGCTGCTCAAGCATAAGGGTATTGACCAAATTAACCTATTCAAGCTCATCGATTACGTTCAGGGATCGAAGCTGGCCTACAAGATAGAAGGATATGCGGCGCACATCGAAACACAAGGGGGGACCAAACCAGGCACTCCATTCTCATCGACACCTGTATTGCACACGCTGTTGTCTTTCCTCGTGTCATTGAGTAACCTGAGTTCCGAAGGGCGTATCTTCTATCACAGGATAGGGGGGAAAGAGCATGAGGACATCAAGTTATCTTATCTTTTACTCTCGCCAACACATGCATTCTCGTCAATCGCATTGAAGGCCCGAGCAGTTATTCTCGCGGGTGGCACGATGTCGCCCTTCAATGATTACACTGCCCACCTGTTTCCAAACCTAGCGCCAGAGAAGATCACTACTCTTAGCTGCGGTCACGTAATCCCGGCGTCTAACCTTTGTGTATGGACGCTCTCATCTTGTCATCCGAAAAGCCATGCCAACAGGACGGAGTTTGAGTTTAGTTACCAGAGGCGGAGCGATAAATCGATGGTACGCGAACTTGGGCTCGCCATTCTTAACATCTGCACGGCCGTCCCAGATGGTGTGGTCGTTTTCTTCCCGAGTTACGGGTATCTTGATGAGGTGGTAGGCGTCTGGAACGAGACGGATGGCACACAGCCTGCATCTATCTGGAGCAAATTGCAGAATAAGAAGACTGTCTTCAGCGAGGCGAAAGGTGGCTCTAGCGATGATCTCCTCGAGCAGTACAGCAAAGCCATACTGGGTGAGGATCCTTTAGCGACGGCGACGAGACCGCCCGCTGGAGCTCGCGGGGCCCTCCTTCTCAGCGTTGTCGGCGGTAAGATGAGCGAAGGCATCAACTTTTCAGACCGTCTCGGCCGCTGCGTCGTGATTGTAGGGCTGCCCTATCCAAACATCAACTCTCCCGACTGGAAAGCACGGATCGAGTACATCGAATCGACGACGCTTCAACAGCTGACGGAATGCGAGGCGCCCCGGCCTCGGAACGAAGCCGTGGCTGCGGCAAAGCAGGCGGCGAGGGACTTCTACGAAAACGCCTGCATGCGCGCGGTGAACCAGAGCATCGGGCGTGCGATCAGACACCGTAACGACTACGCCTCGATCGTGCTAGTGGACCGACGATTTGGTACGGATCGGATCAGGGGAAAGCTGCCCGGATGGATCCAAGGTGGGCTCGTCGATGGCAGTGAGAACGGGGGCCTGGGACAGATGATGAGTAAACTGAGCGGCTTCTTCCGGGGCAAACAATAGGGTGCATAGACGTGTGGTGAGACGAATTATATTGGCTGTTCCTAGACGTCAGCGGCGCCCCATGCATGTAGATGTGCCTAGAAACTCTGTTGGTCGTTAATTGGGTCCGAGGCTCGCGGTACCTCTATATACCTAGGTGTCTGAAAATGGATATCTTCATCAATGGGAGAAACCGGGCTAAAGACCTGCCCAGGCGGTAACCATCTCTTACTTTAAGCGCATATACTATAAGTTCCTATCAAGGTACCTGGGTAATCCCGAGGATGCTTAGAAGATGCAAGCACACGTGGGGCGGAAGAGATTTCGGTAAGAGTTGCAGTGTGCTCTCACCGTAGCGATTTCAATTGGCCAATGGGTCTGGCTATTTCTCACAGGTATTTCAACCAGGAACTTTAGGAGGCAAAAAGGTGATGATGGATGCATAGACAAACAATAGCTAGTATAGGTACCTGAAGAAGTATATATCGTCGTGACAGGAAGAAATGTACCTGCGCCCCCCACCTGCAGTTGCGGTCGGGTGTAGAAGAGACAAAAAGCTACCCCTTAAATAAGTATTATATAAGTAATCAATCTAGACGTAGTGATCTATAGGTATGTATATTAAAAGCGTTTCTGTTATTGCCCGGCTCGTATGGCGTAATGACTCCCCGAGGTGATAGGATGGGATGGGCGTAGAGAGGGAAAGTGGGATTCTTTCTTCCATTTCTGCCCCTCAATTTTTTGCCTTATCTATTTCTCCTAGTACTAACAGAACAGGCAGCGTCTTAGAAACAAAGGTACGTGGACCCTTTGAGGGACAACGACGACGATCAGCTGTTTTCCACAGTACTACGATTAGTACGGAGTACATCACCTGCATACGCCACATCAAAGTCACATCAAAGTCGCACTCGAGAGCTGGGCATGGTGTGATGTGGCTCATTCCCCTGTCTCGCCCATGAAAAGGGTGAGAAGATGGGAAAGGGCAAGGCCAGCCGACCAGTAGAGGAACTATCTCGAGCATCCAGCCACACGCCACCCCTGGATTAATGGTGCGCATTAATGGTGCATTCATGGTGCATTCATGGCGCAAGCTTAGTCGCGCGAGCGAGCGTCTTGGAGGCTTGGAGGGCGGGCGGCGGGTTTTTTTTCTTCTGGCTTCTCGAGGGAGCTTCTTCTCACCCCGCAAACGGACAAGGGGCTTCCTGGGCTACACTAGTGCAACCGACAGGTATTAAAGGAAGTACAATCCCCCAACCCATTGCGGCGCCTCGTCGCAGAGAGAGGCAACTGGAGCAACTGAGAAAAAGTGGCCAAGGCGGAAAAAAAAAAAGAAAAAAACACACACCCTTCTTACACCACATTCCTCCTTGCACAAAGCTACCTGATAGCTACCTACTTAGCTAGCTAGCTACCTGCTAACACAAAGTGGCCAAAAGTGACTTCGGTACAAACACCGCACTCTTCGTTGCTGCTAACCTATTCATACTTAACCTTTTTATCATTCATCCGTCTATCTTATTCGTTTTTTTGTTGTTTTTGGTTCACTTCTTGAATTAGTTATCACCTACCCACCTACCTAAAGCTTAGGTACCGTACCTACTTACACAGTCCACACCACCGTATATATGTACATTCCAACAGTACGTGTTCTAGCGCACTGCGTCTCGGTACATACATACACCCATAAGTAACCATACCATACCGGTACTGGCACTGGCACTGGCACTGTCGTCATTATTTACGGATTACTGTGTACCGTATCTGTTCGTTGCCGAATACCTTAGAGGTGGTGGCATTCTCTCCTCCTTCAATATTTAATCTACCCATTCCTCGGGTCCTTACTCCCGCTACCTCTCTTTCCCCTCAGATGAGAAAGTCCGCCGCTCGGTACACTCGGGTCAATATTTATAAGAAAGGGAAATGTGAGCATTCAACTCGTTTTCTTGGTCGAAATCCATTCTTGTTGCCTACACCTACTGCATACTAGTTAGTATATACTACCTAGTATATATATGCCGAACCATTCCCTCACATTGCTTCATCACACATCCTATCTATCTACCTAAAGTCTATCTATCACACATTTACCATTCCTTCTCGTGCTATTATCAAACTTTCTCATCTCCTTCTTCTCCCTTATACCGTGGGAACTGTAGAGTTTCCACACGCCCTTGCACAGATGTTGCCATAGTTGCTGTCGTGCTTCTGTGGTTGATGCTGTACTATGTTTCCAACCTAGTACCTAAGCTCCAGAGCTCGAGTGGGTCTGAACAGCCCCCTACTAGGTACATGTACCTAGGTACACTAACCTACCTGGGTACACTATCTTACCCCGTCATTCCTATACTAGCCATCTACGTCCCCGTTTGTATCACGGTATTTTTGACGGTACCTGTTACGGTATCTGTACCCGTTTGCACGACGGCGAGTGGATAGCTCTCAGCATAAAAGAATGGGGCTAACTAGGACTATTTGCTCATAGATACCTATCTGGGTAGCTCTTCCTTTCGCAATTCGCACCTTCGCACCTTCGCACCTCGCACAAGTCTGTCTCGAGACTTGAATATCCTCACGACTCGGCAGTTTTCTAGAACTTCACCACCACCGCCACTCTAACCACCTAAACAATCGAGTTTCGATACAATCCCGCTCCTATAATCCTTCCATCTCCAAGCTTCGCTCGGCATCGAGCTGCCCGTCCGCCGCCCCTGAAGCCTAGGCAGCTAGTCAGTTATTTTGCGACAAGACGCGCTTGGTGTGCCATGAGCACCATCGCGCATCCCACGCGCCACCTGCAATGGCAAAGACACTCAAGCTTGGGCAGCGCCTCCGCTATCCGATAACAATTTCCAAGATATTTAAAAGGCCCGGTGATGGTGTTGTCAAGAAGGAACCTATCCTGCAGTACACCTTTAGGTTCGAACGGAAGATAGGCGACCCTGCCCTCGATGAAGAACGCACCATCTTTGAAAACGGCATTGCCGATTGGGACAGTCCTACCGAGGGGAAAATCAAGCAATGGCGCGTCAAGGAGGGCCAGATCATAAATCGAGACGAAGAGTTTGTCGTCGTCGAGGAGACCTGCAGTCACGAGGTCCAGTATGCCGGCCTATGCGCCCTCTGTGGCAAGGATATGAAACAACAGGACTGGGCCACTGAGTCTCTCGACACGGAACGTGCCACCGTATCCATGGTCCACGACAATGTAGCCCTCACCGTCAGCCATAACCAGGCGGAACGAGCTGAGATGCAGCTCCAGCGCCGGCTTCTGAAAGAGCGCAAGCTCAGTCTCGTCGTCGATCTCGATCAGACTATCATCCATGCCTGCATCGAACCTACCATTGGCGAATGGCAGCAGGATCCCGCTAACCCCAACTATGAGTCGGTCAAGGACGTGCGCAGCTTCCAGCTCGACGACGGCCCTCGTGGCTTGGCAAGCGGGTGCTGGTACTACATCAAAATGCGACCTGGCCTGTTGGAATTCCTAGAAAGGATGGCCGAGATATTTGAACTTCATGTATATACGATGGGCACACGGGCCTACGCTTTGAACATTGCTAAAATTGTCGATCCCAGCCAAAAGCTCTTCGGTAACAGAGTAATCAGCCGAGACGAGAACGGTAGCATGACCGCCAAAAGCCTTCAACGTCTATTTCCCGTTAGCACTAACATGGTCGTCGTCATCGACGACCGTGCCGATGTGTGGCCACATAACCGACCAAACCTCATCAAAGTGACCCCTTACGATTTTTTCAAAGGTATCGGCGATATAAACTCCAGCTTCTTACCTAAGCGCGAAGACATTATTGCCGCCACACCAGCCCCAGACCCCACGCCACCCATCAACGGGAATACACCATCATCAGGCACTCCGTCTGAGCGGGAAAATGCTGTAGCTAATAGTGACGAGGAGAATGCTCTTCTGCAACTGCAAACTGAGGAACAAGAACGGACGTTAGAGAAGCAGTTAAAGGACCGACCACTACTACATTTACAAGAAGAATTGGACCGTGAAGATGAGCAAGCCGAAAAACTCTCTAATAAGGACGGTGACAGTCAAGAAGTCAGCACCAATGGGCACTCGGAAACACCCAGCCATCACCAGAGGCATAATCTTCTCTGCGATGACGACCAGGAACTCATTTTTCTTGAGAATCATTTAACCGAACTTCATCGGTCTTTCTATGAACAGTACGACGCCCGCGTCGCGACACGCAATACGGAAGACATTACCTCTAGTTTTATACCCGACGTCGGCCTGACTCTGAATTACCTAAAATCTCAAATACTCAGGGGTACTAGGATCGTTCTGTCGGGTCTGGTTCCCCTGGGCGTGGACGTACGTAAATCAGAAATCGGCATGCACGCCCAAGACTTTGGCGCTGAGATCCGCACACGAGTTGCCACGGACGTAACTCATCTTGTCATCAGCAGCTCACGCCCGAGGACCCAAAAGGTCCGCCAGGCAGCTCGTATTCCGTCTATCAAAATTGTGAACCAGAACTGGCTAGCCGATTCATTAGCACAATGGCGGAAACTCGATGCCACTCCGTATTTAATCGACATACATCCGTCAGACCGCAACACCCAGGGGACGCAGGAGGCCTCGGCCTCACCCACTCGGCCCAGGATTACGATCGTGCAATCCGGGCATCGAGACGTGGTGAAGAGTCAGAATGAAGAGGCTGAAGATGGCGACGCAGATGACTCGGCGGAGGAAGATGACGAGAACGACCCGGATGACGATGACGACATGGACAGGTTTGACGTGATGCCGAGAGACTTAGAGGACGGCGAAGCCAGCCCGGTCGACGGCATCAACCAGACGGGCTGGGATGACGTGGATAAAGAGCTCCAGGAATTCATGGGCTCCGACGCCGAGTCTGATCTTGAGAGTACCGTGACCGATCAGAGCCGAGATACGGATACGGACGAGCCCAAAAACAAGAAACGGAAGCTCGGGGACGCGGACGAGGACGGTAGCTTCGAGGCATCCATCGGGAGTGCCTTGGCGAAGAAACAACGCCTCGCTAGGGCCCGAACCACTGCGTTACGTAATGTGAAGAACATCGGGGACGATGATGCCGAGGGTAGTGGATTACCGACGCCGATGGGGACGGGCGACGAGGAGGATGCGGGCGCTGAAGTAGCCGGCGAGGGTGATGGCAATGGCAATGGTCTCGGTGACGGAGACGTAGCCGAGGACGACGAAGACGACGAGGACTTCGCCGATCTTGAGGCCGAGTTAGAAGCTGAACTCGAAGCGGAGGGCCAGGGTTAGTAGGTACGGGCCTGCGGCATCGAATCGGGTTATAACCACAAGGTGAACGACAATAACGAGGCAGGCGTACTACGGTCTTGGTCAGGCACCACTGTTTCGGCATTTTCGGCGTTCACAAAGCAGGGCTAGCATTATCATTGGGAGAGAGAGAGAGACAAGAGAGAGGCGAAGTTTTTTCGGTGTTGTTATTTTTGGCGTGACGAGACTCTACTATTAGCCCACCTGCATAGCGATTATGACGGCTTATTTAAGGGATATAGCTTTTTTTCGACAAGTTGTGTATTCCGCGACCTGGAATTACAAATCCCGTACCCTCCGTGTCTATTGAGATATGCTCTCCCGTCCGTTAATGTAAAGTAGTACCTAGGTACACGGTTCCTACGTATTGGGATCTATGGTGTATATCTAGACATCTAGGTTAGTTCTCAGGTAGGATGTACGTGTGTAATGTGTGTGTATTGTATACAATATATCTAAATACCTAAGTACTCATAGAAGAGAGCGACTGGGCTTGTTCGCTGTCCTCACGTGACACAGCTTACCTAAAAGCTGGGGGACCCACCCAGACTCACTTAGGTACCTCTGGTACCTATCAAGCAGCTTGCTTAGCTCTCCCTCAGTCGAGAGGGTCATCGTCAATGGTCCGTTCCCGATTGCTCCATTTCGGATTCTTCGACTTCGTTGCTTTTCAATTGTCGCCCACCCGACCGACCACCTACCACGACTCACGAATCCCGGACGCCTGCATCCGACCGAATCGAACGGGAGATTCGGAAACCTGCGATATATCATTGCGTTATTCGATTCGATTTAATTGGTGTGGATTGATTGATTGATTGCCCGCCATGCCCCAGGATATGCCCCCCGTCGGGGGCTACGGCCCTGTTCAGTATAAGGTGAGTGAGCGGAGGTCTTTTTGTTTTCTGCTGGTTTGGAGGGTGTCGAGGAGGGGGATGGGGGATGGGGGATAGGAGGGAGAGTGGAGGATTGGACGATGTCGAGGGCTGTGGTTTGGCGAGGACACGGTGTGGTGCATGGGAACGAAAGGTTGAATGAGACCCGATGCGAACCGTCCCATTGTCATCCTCAATCCGGGCGACAGAACAAATTCGTTGATTTCTAGGGCAACCCGCGATCGGGTCTGGTTGAGGGACTTGCGTTGATCGGATTGGGGATGAGGATACGGAAGCAGTGGTTGGGAATTAGAGCCAGAGCTAGAGCGAGAGTGGAAACTTGAGATTGAGGGCTGACGAGCTACGACACAGCGCAACCTCCCCGCGAGCGGCTTCCGGCCGCGCACGTGGTTCATCGCCATGGGCGTCGTCATGACGTACGGATTCTACAAGTACGGACAGGGCACCAGGGAGCTGAGGTACGTGGTCTGGCACTCACACTCACCCACCCACTCACTCATTCCGTCACCTATTCTACCCTGTCCCGTCCCGTTTTACTATACTCTATTATATCGTATTCTATTCGCCTCCGTAGCTAACGCCCGGTGCAGAGAACTCGGCCGCGAAAAGATGTGGTCCCGCATCCACTTGATCCCCCTCCTCCAGGCCGAAGAGGACCGCGACCTCGTCCGCCGACACCTCGCTGACCAGGCGCGCGAGAAGGAGCTGCTGGGCGAGAACATCAAGGTCTATAACTCTGATAGGTACTGGCTCTCCCTCCCTCTTTCCCCGTCTTTTCTCTTTCTTTTTGTACGATGTTTACACGGTTGCGGCATTTGCTGGTTATGACGGCTTTGTATGCGAGGGGGCAGAGGGATGTTCTGAGTGCTTGGGTAGGGCGTGGCGCAATGGAATCCTATGCTAATTATATCTGCGTGGGACAGATACGTGCGGCCGACGTATGCTGTCACGCCTTCCAACGTCACGAAATAAACCCATGCAAGATGAGAGTGGAGAGATGATATTGGCGGTATCGAGGTGCTCTGGACCGTGAAGGAAAGAAGATGTGCTGGAGAAGGCTGATTTGTGGATGGAAGGTTGGGACAGCTTATGACAGACGAAGCAGGGGGAAAGCTAAGCTAGGTCAAGACCGGAGTGCAGGTTCTTGTATATATACGCATACCTGCCTACCTGCCTAGACATCGCAACACGAGCGACGCTCCTGAAGGAGACGCGGAATATTCAATTTGTTGGTTCTATTCTCTCTATCTACCAGCTGGAGTGTGGCTCGTCCCTTTTTGGGTTTTTGTTTTGTTGGATCGTTTAGGTGTTGCTAAGGCGTTATATATGATGCTCTGCCAGCTATGGATTCGATTAGGGGGATTGCTTAGAGCTGGTTCTGCGGATGGTCTTCGCTCGCGAGGTAGGTATCCGGATAGCTTTCTTGGGGGGGTTAGAAAATTAGGGGGGACTGACCTAGGTTCATGTGGTTGGTTGGTGTAGGGGTTGGGTTATGACCGGTTATAAAGGGAGTTCGAGACGAAGTCCGTTATTTAAGTTGCCCCTTGGTGATCTTTCGTCTTTCGTCTTGCAGTGTTCTGAGTCTTGTTTACCTATATGATGTCCGGCTGGGCAATTAGAGGGTGGATGACCCCTTTATGCTAGATCTTTCCCCGGCATTTATAACGGGTCCCGCCGTCTTCCTCACATAAAACATTGTCACGAAGGCGGTATGATGGATAGAAGGTATCTCTCCCCTAGATTAGATGTTTGTTTGACTTGTACCGGTGCGCCCTTTGTCGAACTACAGGTGCCTGGGTTAGCTAGATAGGCGAGCCTCTTTCTTGCGGTTCGTGTTTTACTGCCTCTGTTCTGATTAGGCCGGGGATGAGTGTCTGGATGGGTTTCTAGACTCATCGCGAGATTGCTAGGTATAGGATGAAGGCGTAAAGCAAAAGTTCAGGCTTGGAGGGAACTCATCTGGTGAGTATTGAGCTTACAGGTAGTAGTAATCATTTACGTAGGCTTCTATACACACATATTACGCGAAAGACCCAACCCAGCTTCAGATTTTAGCTAGTGCTATCTAGACTGAGGCGATAATCGTCCGAACCTCCCCGCCAACACCAATTGCTAAGCTCTGGTATTCTACGGCGCAACACCAAAGCCGGCTCGTGCGTGATTATTAATTTGCGCTTCCCTTAACGCCTACCGGCCGTACGCTGCCGATGACGTCTAGGGCACACGATCATTGGCTTAAAAGGCGCCCGGAGACGAAAAATCAGTGAGACACGGAGATTTCAGGACGGAATATTTGACGCGCTGCCCGGAAATAGTCTCCGCGGATGCTTATATCCTTTAACTCCGGGCTAAGCAGGTTTGTTGCCCTGGGCATTTCGCCGTTGGCTTACGCCTCTCGACTGTGCCGTACAACTTGGCACGTCGGAAGGATTTTGCGGCGATGAAGTTTGCCATGGTAATGATGGGGGTAGTGTCATGAATTTCAGTGCAGCAGTCTACCAGACGTGTTTACTAATGTACGGAACACTTGCTTTGGTTTCGGGGTGGCATAGTTATCATGAGGATGAGTCGCTGTTTCGCTTTACCTGCTAAGATGTTCGCGGTCTATAAGAACGTGGGATACCACGCGAGGAACGAGATTCGACGAATCGTCATCGACTCTGTATCTTATCCTCTCTTTCGTCGAGAAAAATGTTTGATGGACATACCACTAGCGAAGAGGTCGTCGAGGCCTTCAAGCATGAGATCAAAGGCAGGACTTTCGTCTTGATCGGTGCTGGTTATCCTAGTATTGGAAGCCAGGTGGCCACTTACCTTGCGGGAGGGTCACCTGCGCACATTCTCAGTGAGTAATGCTCCGGGTTGTCTTCTTGGGTCAAATAGTGCCTAAGAAGCTTTCTCCCCTTTCCAGGCACTCAACATGTGCGCTTAGAATGATAATTGCTAACTCCGGCTGTTGTAGTCGCCTCCCGGACGGCCTCCAAGGTCGGGCCGGTGTTAAAGGCCATCGCTGAGGTTGATAGCTCCATCAAAACGACTTATGTGCAAGTAGACACCACAGACCACGACGCGGTCCGCGAAGCAGCACCCAAAATCTTGGCTGCGGCGCCTAAGATCGACGTGCTCGTTCATACGGCCGGCGCCATGGCTACCAAGGAGTACACGCTCGACAAGCAGGGGATCGAATTCCAGCTCTCCGCGAACCACGTCGGCGGCTTTCTGCTGACGAACCTGCTCATGCCCGCCTTGCTAGCCGCGGGCCGGGCGCGCTTCGTGAACCTCACGAGCTCCGGGTATCGCCTCACACCCTTCCGCTTCAATGACTGGAACTTCTCTGGCGGCAAGGAGTACGACCCCTGGCTGGGTTATGGACAGGCCAAGACGGCGAATATACTCTTCGCGTACGGCCTAGGTAAGCGTCTTGGGCACCGCGGCATCACGGCGACGGCTGTGCATCCGGGATATAATGGCGATACGAAGCTGGGAGCGCACCTCACCTGGGACGACTATGGCCTCATCGATGGCGTAATGAAACGGAATCGAGGCATCGATTGGGTGGTAAGTCATTACACTACATACACGTACACGCATGCCTTGGGACTGTCCCGTATTGCTTCTTGTGCAAGAGGGTTGGCGTGAGCGATATAAATGAGCCGCTCGACCTTCCCGAAACGGATGAAGGGACAACAGAAAGAAAAGACAATGCTGACTTTGGCGTTTGGGAATAGTGGGAAGAGCCTAGGTTCAAGACGTTTTCGCAAATCGCTGCCACGTCACTCATCGCGGCGCTCGATCCCGAGCTCCCTGCTAAGGCGCCGGCGTACCTGCAGAATAGCCAGGTCCACGAACCGGAGCAGCATGCAAAGGATCCTGAGAGCGTGGAGAAGCTGTGGAAACTCAGCGAGGAGCTGGTGAAGCAGAAGTTCGAGTACTGATTAATTTGTCGTGGCCAATCGTACTGCATAGTCCAGGGTCTATGTCATTTTCTCAATCTCGGTATCGTAAGCACCATGTGTAGATAGATACTGCTGTTTATGGCCGAGAAACATCGGCCCCCCAACCTGGGCTGTTGCAATCATCTCATGTGCGCTGGGAAATCTCCGGATATGTGAGGCATCGGCTGCATCGGCGATCGAAACCTCTCCGGTGATTGCTTGTTGTGAATCTGGGTATTCTGTCGCACACCGTACCCCGGCTTAGGAGAATTGGGGGGGAAAGGGGAAATAGACTGTAAACTAAGTTCATTGGCCTAGCCCGTAAAATGAAATTCATGCTTGATGCAGTCAGACACCGTCCTCTCCCCAGGTTTGGGTCGTATAACAACACCACTAGCTTAAGATTGGTAGCTTACTCCGCCGTGGAATCAGGATTGGCTGGCCTGTAGTGTTCGTGTTGAGGGCCTATTCCTGCTGAAGCTCTCGAGATGTTATGGCCATCGCAAAGCTTCCTGGCGCCGGCCCCGTTTCTCCCCCGACCTGCCTTTTCCGGCACCACCTTTCCTACTCAGGAAAGTGATCGGAGTGCCTGGCCACCCCTCCATCGATACACTAGATACAACGCAGCTGGCATTCCGGTAGGGTGAAATCGCTTACGAAGTACATATATAGCGTATCTAGACCTTTCGCAATTATTAGCATGGATATCCGGCACCTGTCGGCGTAAGTGTTACATCGCGCGCTGCTCAACCAACACTCAAAGAGAAGGTGACAAGGACGACGAGACGCTGGGAGCCTCAATGCTAGCGCATGTGCTAGACTCTAGTATGTATATCCACTCAACCATGCCAAGCTGAAGATCCGCTATGTTCCGTAGACCCTGATCATCCTGTAGCATCGCCGACGTAGCTTTTGTATCCATAGTAGCTGCTGCCCAGTCTCGACTGCTACCAGGAGCTGTAGGGTGCCTTCTTGGCCTTCCAGCCAAGAGAAGCAAGATCTGGGGAGAAAGCTTGTTCGTCGCTTGGCAGGGACGGCGTCGATTTCTCAGTCATCACGGGTGTGCGTCAATAAGCAGACGAGATAACAGCGACGGAGAATTACTGAGCACCACGAGGACGCTTACAGAAGCAGTAGAGAGAGAGTCTGGTTCCAAGGCATCCTCGATGCGGGTCAACATCCCCCCCCCATTAGAACAACGGCTTAAGCGCTGATACCGGCGAGGTCCGCCCACTCAGAACCCCTGCTCTCCCCCGAATGTCGACATTACCCTGCTGGATTACCTACGTAGTACACTGTTTCTTTGGGGTAGCGCGTCCGTCGTCGTCGCGTTCTTGCAAGTTTCATTGCTCGTGATTTGGAAGAAAACGGGACGAAGCCATGCCGAGTGTAGAAGGCCGAAAACCAGTAAATCGCCCTAACGTACGACACCGGACGTCAATTAGGGACCGGATGCTTCATTGGGCCTCAGTCGCTCGCCGTACCCTGGATACCAGTTAAGAGAGATTTGTGAGGGGGCCGGCGGCATGTATCCTGTGTAGAGAGTGGTAAGCGCATACAACAACCCCTCGTTGGCAACGATGTCGTGACGGCCTGCCTCTCTTGGCATGCGCCGTCAAGTAGCAATCTTGTTTATCCGAAGACACCCTTATCAACCGGTAAGTGGTTTCGATGGCGACAGAATGCCGATCTCCTACCTCATTGAGCTCGCGATAGGAGCAGTCCAACGAGGTCCTCTGCATTATGCCTCACGAGATTCGCCAATATATAAGTCGCATCTTCGTCCCTGTGATAATGATGAATCCCTCTCTCACCACCCACACATTCCCTCTCCTCTTCCTCCCTTAGTCATCGGCCACTCAAGATGGTTCACTCTACTGCCACTCTTGCGCTTTTCAGCGCCGTCCTTGGCGCCGTCTCGGCTGTCCCTGCTCCCCAGCCGGGCCGCTTTACCGTCAACCAGACTCGCAATGCCAACTTCAAGCGCCACGGCCCTGCTCAAGTGGCCAAGACGTACTTGAAATACGGACGTCCCGTGCCCTCTGAGCTCGCCGCTGCCCTCGGCATGACCAACGCCAAACGCAGCAAGGGCTCCGTCGTCTCCAGCCCCCAGGAGTACGACTCCGAGTGGCTGACCCCCGTCACCATCGGCACGCCGGCCCAGACTCTCAACCTCGACTTCGACTCGGGCTCCTCCGATCTCTGGGTCTTCTCCACCGACACCAGCTCGAGATACGTCAACGGCCAGACCCAGTACAGCCCCAGCAAGAGCAGCTCGGCTAGCAAGATCTCCAACGCCAAGTGGTCCATTGCCTACGGTGACGGCAGCTCATCCAGCGGCATCGTCTACACCGACGTGGTCACGATCGGAGGACTGTCCGTCTCCAAGCAGGCCGTCGAGTCGGCCCAGACCGTGTCTAGCTCCTTCACCCAGGAGAGCGACCTCGACGGCCTGCTCGGCCTCGCGTTCAGCACCCTGAACACCGTCACACCCACGCAACAGAAAACGTGGTTCGACAACATCAAGAGCAGCCTCGACTCTCCCATCTTCGCCGTCGACTTCAAGGCTGGCGGTGTTCGTAAGTTCAGGCCCGATTCATACCCCTAATCCTTCAGCTTCTCAGTAAAAACGATGAACTGACATTCTTCTCCCCACTTACAGCCGGCAGCTACGACTTCGGCTACATCGACAGCTCCAAGTACACGGGCTCGATCACGTACGCGACCGTGAGCACGCGCCAGGGCTTCTGGGAGTTCGCGGCCTCGGGCTACGCCGTCGGCAGCGGCTCCTTCAAGTCGACGAGCCTCGACGGCATCGCCGACACCGGCACCACCCTGCTCTACCTGCCCAGCACCGTCGTCAGCGCCTACTGGTCGACCGTCTCGGGCGCCAGGAACGACAACTCCGCCGGCGGCTACACGTTCCCGTGCAGCGCCACGCTGCCCGACTTCACCTTCGGCGTCGGCACCGCCCGCATCGTCATCCCCGGCGAGTACATCAACTACGCGCCCTACACTAGCACCACCTGCTTCGGCGGCATCCAGTCCAGCTCCGGCATCGGCATCAACATCTTCGGCGACGTCGCGCTCAAGGCTGCGTATGTTGTCTTCGACACCAACGGGCCCCGTATTGGCTGGGCTAGCAAGAGCCTGTAAGGGGTGCTATAGTAGGATGAAGAGTCGCTCGTTGCCTTGGATATAGATTGACTAGTTCGTTCGTCAAGTAGGGTTCGGGGACACTTTATGAATAATGAATGAATGTTGAAAATTTGCTTGCATTTTATGAAACTTTGAGAAGATTGCGTGATTTGTCTTATGTCATAAGTCAAGACCAATTGAATAGGAAACCCATAATGACCTAACGATACTCGATGAGAAAGAAACCCTAAGGTAGATATCCGGTGCGAGCTTTAATGAAATCCAATCTGAGAGCCTGGGCCGGGTAATGTACTATAGTCAGATATCCCACGCATTCTCCGGCTCATCGGCCCCGAAGAAAGGATCACTCCATGGCATAAGCCCCATGCTTGCCGAAACATCCTGCTCGTTCACAATATCCGGCACAGACCTAACCTGTGGGTCGGGATGTTGCCCTGCTACCAAGCTTCTCTGTTGATCGCCCGTCGTGTGCTTAGACTCAACACTAATCCGATAGCTATCGGGCGCCGGTTCCCCGTCGGTTCCTACCTCTTCTACTATGCCAGCTTCTCCGTTCTCGCCGCTCAACTCTTGGAGGCTGTTCGGCTCTGTGAATACTCTGTTACTTATCCTCAATGGTAGAGCAGGGTGATTGCTCGTCTCCTCTTCCTGGATGACATCGAAGCCCGCAGATTCGTCGAAGGTGTCTACCAAGCTAACCAACCAATCTCCGACTGTTTGGTCTGGCTCGTGCCATATATCCGGCCTTTCATGACAACCGGCGATTGCCTCTTCCGATTCTTCGGATGAATAGCCGCTTGTGCTACCTTCCGCGGAAACAGTCTTGCTTGACGACCTTACGCTAAAATAATCATTACTGTCAATACTACCATCGCTATGTTCGCGTAACACTCGAACATGGAACTTGTTTGATTCCTCATCGTAGGAAAAATATGTCCAAGTAGCTCGCACACCCGGTCGATCGTAGAGTATCTGGTCTTCCTGAGTCCATGATCCGTACTCTTTGAGGTATTTCGCAATGGTGAAATGGCAGTTTTGTCTTGCAAGCCAAACAGCTCGGATATAATATATCCTCATCCGGTCTCTTACACTCGCGCCCATTTCAAGGAGAAACTGGATCATATCGAGTCTACCATGCTCTGCTGCCCCCTCAAGAGCCGTGCGACCGTTAGACTTTGCTGGTGGTGCATTTATGTCTGCTCCATGTTCAATGAGGATTCTAGCTAAGCTGAGATGCCCCCTGATTGCTGAATATTGCAATGCAGTTGCTCCGTTCCGGTCATAAGCCGGACTATTGATATAAGCTCCTCTATCTATGAGGAACTTAGCCATCTCGATATGTCTAAATTGTGCTGCTATTTGCAACGATGACCTCATACCCATCGCAGACTCAATATTGGCACCAGCATCGATAAGCATACTGACTAATTCACGGTGGTTGATCCTTACGGCGTATCCTAGTGGGGTCTCTTCCAGGGAACCGATTACAAAGTTTAATGTGTCAACAAGCTCGATGGATTGCCGCGTTTTCTGTATATCGAGTGACTTGACCGCACAGTAGAGATACATCTGGCGACCTATCAGATTCATCCTTTCTGGCTGGCCCATGGACAAGAATGATGATATGATGGAGCTTGATCGTTCGTCATGTATAGAGATGGCGCGCCAAAATGAGATTTGGTCATTGTCTTGAAAGGCGTATCCTTGCTGAATCATCGTGTTTACAAGGGACACATTGCCGGATAAACAGGCGGCGCAGAGTGGTGTAATACCAACGCCACCATGATCTGGATAGTCAACGAGACCGGGGGCATTGTATTCACTATGATTGCCAAATTTGTTGCCATAAAAAGATTGCGACGGCCCAGAAGGAAATGAACCCAGCAGTTGGGACGCAAGGTCCCATTCGCTCTCACGCGAGGCTAAAACTAGACACGAGGCTTCGTAGCTGTCAATCGGACCGGAAGGGCGATAATCCATCAATGATTTTACTACAGCGCAATCTTCTGTTTGAACGGCGAGCTTTGTAGCTATGTAAAGTGCGGAGGACCTATATTTTCCACCCGACGCGAAAAAGCGAGAGATCATCTCGATATTGCTCTTTTCCACAGCTGCTTCGAGAACGGTTGTGCCATCTTCACCGACAGAAAGGATGTCCGCTCCTCTAGAGATAAGTTCTGAAATTATGGACGTGTCTCCTAAGTTTATCGCTAGAGCTAGTTCACCCCGGGTGATTTCCGAGTGAGGCAACAGAAGGGCAACAGCCTCAATGCTTCTACTCCTAAGGGCGACGTGAAGCGGGTTTGAGAGGCCCGAAGGCGGATACTCTGGAGGTGAGTAGTAATAGCCTATCTTAGGTTTTCTCATGCAGTATACATTGCAACTGGCACCACGATCTATCAGGATTCGCACCATGTTCGCATTCCCATAAAACGCGGCAGCGTGTATCGGGGTGGGTCCTGATTTTCGCTTGTCGATGTCCCTACCGCTTCGTGGCCCAATATTTGCGCCTGCTATTACTAACATATTAGCAATGGTAATATCATGGTTCCATGCAGTTGCGATCAATGGCGTGATTCCGTGCTTCCAATTTTCATTCAGATCGACGACGCCTAAACTCAGCAGTTTAGAAACTGTAGCCGCATCCCCTGCAAGGCATGACACCAAAAAAAGTTCTCGAATGAAACCCGGGGCAGCTTGGTTGGGTTGCGAGAGGATTGGCTCTAGTAGTCGCCTAGTCATTTCCCCGTTATCCGAAACAATGGCAGTCAACAAGGGCGAACTGCGTAGGCCACGTGGGTTGAGGATTAGGCCGAACCGCCTCGTTAGTAATCGACATGAACAAAGGTTTGTATACGGTATTTCGTTGGCCCCTTTCTCAATCAAGAGGCCCCCCAATAGATTGTCTTGCCTTGCAATGGCGCGCTCGAGAGAGAAAGGTGGTTTTGCATTTCCATGTTCGCATTTTGGGTTAACCTTGGCGCCATGTTCGATTACTATATGGGCAAATTTCAAACCATCGTCGAAATTCTGTATGTTCTCGTCAAGTCCGATTAGCCCCAGAACGGAAAAATCATCGTCGAGTGTGTCTACGTTTGCTCCTGCACGTAACAGGATACTTCCAAGGCGGATATCTGCCGTAATGGCCGCAATCTCTATACCACGCCAGTCGTTGTTGTAGTCAAACATCTTTATTTTTAACTCGCCCCGCCGTAGGGAGTGACGTATATTAAGATAATGTCTCACACGCAGGTTAGGATCAACACCAGCCTGGAGAAGACGCGATACAATCGGGTAGTTCTTTTCTCGAATGGCGGATTTGTATATCGATTCCTTGATGGCGCTTGACGTCCAGCAATGGTCTGAGAGGAGGCCAGATATAAGTTGTGGGTTACTGTGCGAAAGGACTTCAACGAGTTGAAGTGTGAATCGATCGTGTGGCTGCTGGAGATAATCCTGAGAGTGGTGTTCAAATATTCCGAAATTGTTCGATAGACGAAAGAATATAGCCTTTAGCATGTCTATAGCTATGGAGTAAGAATCTTGCGTTTGTACCAGCGTTTCTGTTTTATCGTCCGTGGTGCGGTGGTTTTTCGGAACTAGCTTGGAATATTGCAATATTGCATTGTGAAGCATTAAACTATTTCCCGACTTCGAGACGAGGGATGGCTGGTCCTGATTTTCGGGGTATCGGTTTCCCGGTGTATTCGACCTAAACGTCGTTAAGAAGGCGCTTAGAAGACTAGATGTTTGGCGCAGCGCTTGCGACTATAAGTTAGAAAGGATGTGCAACTAATTTTGTTATTTAGGACGTACCGGTGCGCAAATTGAATTCAAATTGGAACCAAGGAAGCGTCTCTGGCCACATGTAATCAAATTCGATGACGCTAGGGCTCCGGACGTGGATAAGCCCCCCCTCGGGGGTTTTCGGACTAGGTGCTAAGGCAAATTATTAGTATAATGATAATGAGTTATCTACGCGTGAAAAACAGTACCTCTTCTCCCAAAATCAGCCGCTGTTGGGATATTCGTGTACCTCTGAATCTCCTTTCGCAGTCTTGCTTCGGGAATGGGAACGCCGTATAGCATAACCTTTGGCATTTTCCCTTTCCTCTCTCTCTTCCTAACTCGATGAGCTATATAAGGCCAAACGTCTTTCGTTGCATTCTTTTTGACCCCCCATGTCTGGAGTCGGTATTGGTATTGATTTGGTCTATATAACAGTTAGAATGCATAGAGTTGGAGGCAAAGAGTGTGCATACTTCTTGTCAAAGTTATGATGCTCTTTCATGTATGAGACAATGTGTTGCAGAGGCTGTCTGTCTATCAAGTACATGGACACAATCCTCAACTTGTGCTGTTCCCAATCGTCGGACGCCATTGTGGGAGGATATGGAGGGGATAGTTGAGAAATGGGGACTGGAAAGGATAGCGCTATGCGTTTTCCGGATGGGAATTATATAAATCAGATTGCTGCACTTTTCGCATTCGCTCCTGTATGGTTGTGGATTACATGGTGCGATGATTGGTTGATCCCAAAACCAGAACACCAGCCCCCAAGCAGTAGGCAGCATGCAGTAATCATGTTGTGATTGGACAAAGCCAAATTCTCAATACATGGGTACGTGAGATAATGTTAGGACATGAGGCCGGGAATGTACGCCACAATGCTACCCATAGACGACCTACGTAGCTATGTCAGACCAGCCCAAGCAAAGAGGGCGAGAAAGGTCATAGTAAGGCGTAATCAGTTCGGTGTATCCCATTTTCAATGGTCTGTACTCCGTACTCCAGTGTGGCTGTTCTCGTAAGTAGCTTCCCCTCCTTATCTTCTAAACGTAAGAGGGTAATACCATAGGTATGGCTTAGTGTACGAGTGTTGTCCATTTGTAGAATTCGACTACAATCGATACTGTTTATGACATGGCTTGTCGAGTAGATGGAGCTTACCTAAGTAGGTGGAAACCACCGTGGGGGTTAACATTTAGGCACTGTATCGCACTCCCCCTAACAATCCCCGTTCCGGCTCCAGCCGTGCTTATCTTAGATCTTGGGGAACATAGATCGCGGCACGCGGCACGAGTGCGGCTGTAGGATGGTGTGAGAGCGCCAACACTGTATACGTGAGAGTAACGGCTTCGATAACTTAGGAACAAGGGTGCTATTTTTGGTTGCTGGCTGGCGTTGAACTTTTCTATCGTTTTAACCCCGACAAACGTGGGGTATATGACTCATGTTAATACCCCTCATCGTCATCCGATCAGGCACCAATCGTGGCCTTACTCGGTTTCCTAGTGTAATGGTTATCACAGCGGATTCTGATTCCGCTAATCTGGGTTCGATTCCCAGGGAGACCTTATAGATCATTTGTTTTGCAGTTTTTTTTTTTTCTTTGGTTGGTGTTCCAATGGATTTCTTTCGATTTTGTTCTCTCCTTCTGCCCTTATCGTACGGCAACGGCCGGTGCCAAGCTAATGGAAAGGAGGGGTTCTAAGCCGCTCCAAATGCAGGTTTTGATTTAAAAAAAAAAAGGTAGTCATCTAGATAGAGAACCCAATGACGTAATATACTGTGAGTGGTGCTGTTCAAAGCTCACCAAAAACCTCCTCCTCTTCTGCCTTATCATCAACTACAAACCAATCCTTCACAACAACAGTTCCTTCCCGCACCCTTTCCCACACCTCCGGCAAGCATGTCTCCGGCTTGAGGATGTAACACCTCGGCTCCGGCCTCTCGGGAGGCGCATGCCGCACACTCCACGTGTCGCTAGCGCCCACCGTGGCGAGCGCGTCGCTCACGGGCACCAGCCCCGTCGCGATATCTCGATTGAACGTGGCGCGCCCGAAGATGGCGTGGGACGCGCCGGGCGCGTACGCCGGCACCTCGTGCCCGGCCTGGAACACCCGCGTGAAGGAGAAGTTGCCCAGCTGCCGCGTCATCCCGCTGACCTCGTGCCCCGCGCCCGGCCCCCGCGGCGTCACCAGCGGCGCGTACCCGGCCTCCGCGAACTCCGCGGCCCGCGACCACGGCACCGCCACGCTGATCGCTTCGCCCCCGACCCAGCTGCTCGCGTAGTCCCGGTCGCCGTACACGAGGTGCACCTTGACGCCCCCGCGGTCCAGCAGGTCCGCTATCGCGTCTAGAAAACCCCCGTGCACGAAGTCGAACGCCTGGATGAAGCGGTTCGCGACCACCGTCGAGTGCTCCGAGTAGTTCACCGGCACCCCTAGTGCCGCTAGCACTGACTCTTCCCTTAGGTAGCCGTACATGTGCGGCGCCGGGAACGGGTCGTGCTTCGGGTGCGCGATGTCGTACCAGCCGTAGTCGAGGCCTAGGTATTGCTCCCAGTCGTGCATGGCGCAGTATGCGGCCACGTCGTTGCAGGGCCGCGTGAGGGTTTCCGCGTGCCTCGTGGAGCGGCCGAGGAATTGTGGCTCCGTGTCTTTCATCGAGTCCTGGCAAGCCTGGACCTTTTCCTTGCAACCGTTTGGTCGCGTCCAGTTGTACATCAGCTCCTCGTAGATAGTCTCGTTGAAAATTTCAATTCCGTATGTCTTCGGTGTAATGTTAGCATAGAGCGTTGGGGACTCTCGACTGGGCCGTTGCTGGAGTGTGGTTATTACGTACGTTGTTGAATGGGAATGATATGAAGCTCTCGTGCTGGACGACCATGTCTATCAATCCGTTAACGATACCTAGCGTATCTAAATGGAGATAATGTGCGTCTTTCTCGGTCGAATTTCCGTTGGCGATTTTGTCGTTTTGGTGCTGTAGAAAGTGGAAGAAACTAGGCCCATAGTGGCCTCCATAGCTTTCGGCCCAGAGGCTGATGCGGTCGTCTACTGGGTTGTAGTGCGGGAACTCGGCGAACCAAGTCTGGGCAAAATGCCAGAATGCGTGAGCTGCTTGGGCAGTGGTGTTGAGCGCCTGAGTAGGCTTCTGGCTGCTGAACGTTCCGACGTGGTGTGTCAAATTTGACTCTGGCACGCCGTCTCTGAAATCTGCGGGTTCTATTTGAAAGCCATCGCCTTCGGCGCTCACGGTGGCCGTACCATTCGTGGGCTCGTCGTATGAAAACCCCACCTGTGTTGGTTGGTCGATGTAGAGCATGTTGACTTCATTATTCCAACTCCAGGGGTTGAGATAAGTGGACTTGGAGTCTGGGCCGACGAAACAAGGACCGTTCTCTTCGAGTAGTCCCATTATTGATGAGCCACCGGGCCCTCCATTCAGCCATATTGCTAGGGGAGCGTTTGCTGCGTTCTTCCGAGCTTCGAAGAACCAGAAGAATCTAATTGGCCCCGTTGGTAAGCCCACGAACGGATCAAGGTCAATTTAGATGGCAACTCACGTATTTATGGGATAGTCTTGCGTCTCACCGTTTGGCCCGTCGTCAAGAAAGCCCGGTGGAAGATGGACGTAACCGGAGTAAGACTTTACTCCCGGTGTCGTCTCACAGATTTCCGGCTGTCAGCGTACCGTGTCAGTATACCACAATAATAGAATATTGATCGGATTGGCCTCTCCGGGCGCTTACCTCTTTGAATGATATTGTGACATTCTCGTGGAACTTCGACCGGAGTACTGTTATTCCCGCGGGTTCGGGGGGGAATTGCGCAAGAGTGAAGCCGACGAGGCCGAATTCAACTAAGAATTTTCTGAGCATCTTCAACCACATAGATCTAGGTCTAATTTGACACGGGTAATTCTCGAGCCAGAGCTCGGGATTTATAAATATTGAGGCTCCCACTGATGTGATTAAAGGGAGTCGGGGTTTAAGCATCGGAGTTCGGAGTTTTGCCTGTTATGGTATATTCTTCGAAAGTTTCGGTGTTACCGCTCAGCCTCATTCCTAAGCTACTGAATATCTATTTCATGTCGATCGCGCCATTTAATGATTCTTGGGTTATTAGCATCTCCGTCGGTGGTTGTCGTAGGGAGGGAGGGGATGGGGTCGACTCGGGGGTTCAACTACACGCCTCCTGGAACAACGGATGAATTTTGGGTACAGGTTGATTAATACTTGCGAGAAATACTTTTCTGCGATTTTTTTTTAATAAATTAAGCACGCTTGGGCAGGCCGAAACCCAGCGATCGGAATCAAACTGCTCTTACACTGATAGCCAAAGACCTTGGTGCTTGTATGAGGATTGGAAATGTCATGTTATCCTTATTGATGGATAGCTCACAATTCCCACCACGTAAACTAAACAGTTCAGGGCCGTGGAAATAGCTAGGCTCTGCTTCATGACCGTTTGTCGCATAAGCCCTTTTCGTCCAAATGAATCGATATTTACTTGGTCGCCAACTCAGTCTCGCCGAAGGTACACAACATTAACAGACACAACTTTGAATTGCAATTAGACGTAATATTTTATGTCACTGGTTGCCTATGCGTCACATAGAATGTCACGCCTTAATCAAACTTCTCGTCGTTATTTTTATGTAAAACTCTTCGCATACTAGAGCTATAGTAATGATTACATGAGGTAAAGTACATGCATTATGCCTTGGGAACGAGTTGCTATACATGCAACTGTATGCGAGATTATGAAATAAAACATTAACGAAAATTAAATGTCAATAAAATAAAAGAGAGCGTGAGTCGTTGCAAGAGGCGAGGTTGGCATTAGTCTTTCACTCCAGCGTCACGCACCCGGTAATCGTGTCGTACTTCTGACGAGACGAGACCTAAACAACAGTGCTATTTTCCGATCTCCAGTCGATGATGCTTTGGTAAGGCTGATTCCTAGCAGAGATTCCGTTAATGACCAGCTGCATTCGGCCGCTATCAAAGCAGTTGTCAACGATTTGAGCGCCGTCGCAAACTGGCCAGATTGATTTGTTCGCCATGCGGCAGAAGGTTCCAGTCCGAGTGTTGAGAAAGTCCGGCCCGAACGAAGTCGGGCTTTCGCAGAGACGTGCGGCGGAATGCTGATCGAGGTCACTAATCACCAGGTGTCGGTTCATGAGTGCCAGACCGCCAGGTTGGTTGTGACTGGCCGGGGGGCCGTGCTGCATAGGCCGGAACCGAGCAGAGAGGGGTTTCTCCGTAGCTAGCGATTCGGTGGCCGGGGCGTCGCGGGAAGACTGATGGTCTGGCTGGGGCCAGAATACAATGGAATTCGGGTTAGGGTTTTCGTACATCTTGAACGGTGGTCCCGAGTTGCAAAGGTAGTCGACCTTGGCCTTCTGGTCGTCGCCACCGCTAGGGAGAGGGTTTTCAGTCGTGTTCACGAATTCTGGCCAGTGGACTTGGAATCCGGTCTGGGGTTGGTCACCGTTGCCGTCTATCCACATGCAGTCGAGCTTTTTATTAGAGCCGGAGAGATAGACGTTCGAGTAGTACCAGGTACCTCCGCATGTTGGGGCCCAGTCACCAGTCCACCCATACTGATCGCCGCTCGGCCATGTGATTGAAGTATAGGCGATGCAAACGGCATCATTATGGGCTGCAAAAAGCGCGTACGTAGCTTGCTGGCCCCCGCCGTGGAAATGCTCGATAGTAATGTCATGAAAATCCCCGGACGAGATTTTTCCAGGGTGGGTTTTACGGCCGAGGTATCCGCCGCCCTCGTTGAACAGAGTAACGGCGGGCAAATCACCGCCAGAGTTGCTGAGACCGCCCTGGATATCGAGACCGACTGTGATCCTGACCGTGGAGGCCGAGGGTTTCTCCTGGGGAAAGTTATCGATGCCGAATTGGATGATCCCGAGAATCCCCGAGACAACAGAGATAGGATCGAATATGGAAACCATTGTGAGATTCCGGAATATTAAAGTGAATAGATATTTAAAGAATGTAGCGCGACTGTATTAAGCACAATATCACAAATTATATTATAGGAGCCTTGTGCCTTTGCTGTATTTGAGGAGATGGTTATAAACAAAGGGAGGCTTTTAGCTAGGAAAGCAAAAAGTGAGGTTTAAAGAATGTGAGATAGTAGACTCAAATCTAAAGAGAGTAGGTAGTTGGTGACTCAGGATTCTGCTGGTTGGTGGTGTATTTTTTGAAGGACACTCGGCGGCGGCGGCGACCATATTTATATCCAGCATCGTTGCTCAACTCAACATTTCTGACTCTTATGAGTCGGGCGATCTACCACCGAGGCCATCGTATCAAGCTATGAGCTTCCCAGATTTCGTCGGACCTCGATGACTATCCAAATTGCACCGAACCATCTGGGCTGGAGGCTGCGATCTCGGTGGATAAATCCCGCATACAATGGTGGCTGTAATCCACCTGATGTGCTCGCATGCCTCCCAAAAGATAATGGTTCTGCCGCTGGGCTGGATCGCACTTGAGAGTCTTGGACCTTGATCGGTAAATTTCATACTTCTAGGGCGCCGAAAACCAACAGACTTGGAATGGTCTCTTTGGGGATTAATCAGTGATCCCGATGGAGTCGAGGAGAAGCGGAAATGCCTCAACCAAAGCCTCTCGAACATGACGCCATTTGTTTTTAATTTCTTTTCCTTATCAAAGGAACGCGGTGGGTTTGTGATATTCTTCTCCATACGGTGAAAGGCGCAACACAATCCAACACAGTGCGTTTTATACAATCCTGCAAAAGAGAGGCTATAAACAGCGTTTTCGTGTCGGAACTTTCGGTATAGGGGAACGTCGTTGTTGTTCGAAGAGCTTACGTTGAATATCCTACGGGTTCTGCTATATACACAATACTGCATTGTTCTGCAGGTGGAGAGCGTGACGTTTCGTACTCTTGCACAGGATACCTCATCGCAGCCTTGCTAGGACGGATGGTTGCCAGGTGTTAGTTTTAGGTGAAAACCTGATTTCTGTTACATGTCTAGGCAATAGCCTCTTTGATGTATACCGATTGCCGGCATATGATATGCCGAGCTTGTGTTCCACGAGTGCGGCGTCGTGAACCTTGTTGGTCCACTGAGATGCCGTGCTCATGCAGTTTGTAGCTATCACCCATGCCACACACAAGTTGGTACCACCAGGGAAGATGGTTGTATGGCTGCTAGCCCATCACGTTAGCAAACAACACCCGGAATGATGGGGTTGTGGTTGCACGGTAACCTGGTGGGCTTCACAGGCGCCAAATGAGCCCCTCTCCCCGTTAAAAGCCGAGTGTGGCTGACCTAGACTTTGGTACATTTCTTTCTGGGGAACAAACTGAAACTGGGGTTCTGCAAATCCCCAGATTCTTTTTCTTCATACGGACCTTGACCTTCGTTGGAAATATATCCCGGTTTCTCATACTACGCCCAGTATCGCAAAACTCCACAGACGAAGTATTCTTAGTAGTTCTATTAGCTTGATTGCGATGAAGCTGTCACGTGCAACCCTCATTCTGGCATCTCTTGCCCGCGTTCGCGGTCAAGACCTCAACAGCACTATTGTCGGCTGCATAGAGGTTGGCTGCCCTGCCAGCTCGGCCATCCCGAGGAGCGACGATTGCGCTGTAGCTGACGAGTCGTTCGACGCTGTCGGGCTCGTTCGTGTCCCGACTACCCAGAAAACCCTCAACGGCCTATCTTGGACCAAAGGCGTGAACATCGCCGAACTCCCGGGGAACAAAACCTCCCGAAGCGTCTTTTATCTAGGCACTCCGCCGGACTTGAACCTCAAGGATACTGGCGCGTGTTCCGTGTTTCTCCATGGCCTTTCTCCTACGTTATCGTTTGGCGGGGAGAATGGCAACCAGGAAACTGCCAACGGGCAGTGTGCAGATGCGATGGGCTCGGACTGCGTCAATGCTTTGCTCGACCGAGCGAGGGCTTTCGTCAAAGGGTCGGACAATAATAGTATTTCGGGTGCGGATCTGTGCTCGGCACTACAGGATAACTTGAGCAAGAATATAACAGGGGCTTGTCCGCACCTCTCCGACCGCCCTTGGACAAAAATGAGCTCAACAGGTAAGTCAAACCTTTTATGAATCTGCTATGAAAATCTAACTCTAGTTCCTACAGCGCTCACCGGTAGCCACTCGCCCCAGCCAATTTCGGCAAAGGAAAACGCAACTTCAACATGTTGGCCGGTGCTGCCTAAGGAACACCGGCTTACCTACGTAACCGACTACGTCGTCCGAGTGAGTTCAACACATTGAGATACTGGCAGGTGATTGCCGGTATCACTGACCTCATTATAATAGTTTGATGTACCTGAGCTAACAATATATGCATCAATAGATCACTGACTTTTCCGTTCACGATATTCAAGCACTTTCGTTCGCCATTACCCCTATTCTTACAGTCTTCTACCCGACTGGGAGCGGAAGTGGAATTGACGGTGTTGATGCTTCCCTAACGTGTGTTAAGATAATGGGGCCGTCCAGAGCGTCTTTCGAGAATATGAGAGATGGCTCGGGCAAGGGGTCCGCTATATCGTTATCGCCGTCTTCAACGGTGCTTATTACGATGGGAGCGCTTCTCTTGGGGATTACCCTCGGGATTTGATCTTCATGTAGTGTCACTTCTCTCTCGCGTTCCATTAAATGGGGCAGTTGACGAGAAATCTTGTCTTGGAAGAGGAGAAGCTACGCATTCTATAGAAGGGAAAACCGATTGCGAAACTCTAGGGTTCATTCGCGTCGGGCGCTGTAGCGAGATCCTAGAATGAGGTTAAATCGAGATAGTCCTTTTCGACTACGTAGGGCGCTTTTATCGCGTAGAATATGGTTAGTATACTAAGGATATAAACAACGAGTTTGCGTCGCCGCTGGACCTCGTAGGCGATCATAAGAATCGGTCACTTCGTATAATATGTTCAATTCCGGCATCAAAAGTCTCATTGGTCTAGGTACCCACTGCAGTACGTACAGCCCAGGCCTAAAGCGGCATACAGTGTTACTCGGATGTAAGAATGAATTACCCATCTCAGAGGTACACGCATTTACCAAGCACTTAGCCTTTCTATGCTTTTCACGGGTTACGTAGAGAGGTTGGTTTGAATAACGTATATTGGGGGAGCATGAGCTTCATCCAAGGCCTAGCCTTCGCCGCGCGCCGCAATCGCATAGGCGCGTGTGCCTATGACTAGGTCTTGGATAGCCGCCCATACCCGTGCTCCCAATAGTGTTCAAATTTCTTTTCCTTGGTCTGTAGGGTGTATGGAAAATAACCTCCCGACCACCACTTAAAAACCACCCCCTTCGTGGGAGGTGGAAAAGAGGTGGTGACGGAGGAAAAACCCAACGCGCGAATACGCCGCGAAGCAGGCCCTTATAAGGGCCTGCCAAGCCTTGTGTGTACGCGTTACGCTAACCCTATTAGTCATAGAACACACCATTTAAGTATGAGAACTCCAACCCAATTTCCAACAGTTGCTACACATACGAGCGTACGGTATTGTATGATATGCCTGAAAGATAGGACTCGATCGAATTTTTCTTCAAGTAGAAACCCAGGACCGTACCTAACTATCTTGAAAGCGTCGCAAACAAAAGTGAATTGATAATACGTAAGGATCCTACTGTGGCTGGTTTGCAAGTGCGTTAGGAAAACCCTGTACTCCGCTATGCTGAGGCTGTCCATACGGCCCCATGACGTTAGGCATCGTGTTAGTCGTTCCGGGAAACGCTCCGCTTGCTTGCGGCATCGAGCCACTAGAGAAGCCTGCCTGCTGCGGGAAACCCTGAAAGGCGTTGTTCACGAAGGGCATCCCGGATGTGGCGGGATTGGGGAACTGAGGATTGAAAGAGACGCTAGTCGGACCGGAGGACGCGATCGGCTGCATCAAATTCATGTGGATGCTCTCATCGTGCTGGTACCCGTCGAAACGGTAGCCCCAGCGTGCGGCCTTGTCGGAGTCGGTCTGCGTCTTGATGCTCCAGATGTAGTGGTTGAATTCGTTGGATACCTTGGACACGTCCTCAAAATGTCGCTTCTCGAGCTTGAACTTGGCGCCATTACTTTTATAACCTGCTAGCGCGACGGCGCTCTGGAATCCATTCCGGATTTGTCGCCCGTTCCATACCGGACCGATTTTAGAGCCCTTCTTGTTCTGCCTCTCAAAAAAAGTCTCGGCATAATCTATTATTTCCTCCTCGTCTACTTCTACAAGGCTACTTGACTTTAGCTTTTTCAAGTAGGTGCTCCATATCTTCCTGGCGGACTTCCATTCTAGCGGGGGATAGTATAGAGGAAGGTGGATACGAGACTTAAAGGCCTCGTCGAAAACGCCCACCCTATTGGTGGTGAGGAACAGTATGCCCTCGTAGTACTCGAGTACGCGCAGGAAGACTGGGGGTCGGTTAGCCGGATATGACGGTGGGAGGATGCGGAGCGGAGGCACCCACCAGAGACGAGCGCGTTCCTCGTGATGTCACTCTCGGTACGCTGGGCCAAGAATATGTCAGCTTCGTCAAGAAGTAGGACGCAGTCCCAGAGCTGAGCTAGCTGGAACGCCTCGTCTAGCTTCTTTTCAACGTCTCTGGGTGACGATCCAAGATCGCCTGTTCTAGTTAGCTCGAGCCCATTTCCCATTGATCCCTAGGACTTTGCTAGATATTACTGATGCTTACCACATGTAATAGGAAGGAGAGGCCGCTTGTACGCCTCTGCAGCACACTCTACATCGCCGAGCAGGTTAGAGATCTTCTGGTCGATTCGGCCGGGCTTCATTGCTACATACCAGCTGTGGACGTTTTGCCAACGCCCGGCACTCCGTGAAGAAGGATAGTAATACCCTTTCCTATGCGTCGTTAGTAGTCGGCACTGTCTTCAGCCCCCTGCTGTGAAGGAGGGGAAAGCGAAGGGGGAGGTACCCTTGCCGCGAATAAGGTCGTATTGTACCCTACGCGAGCTCTTTTCAGTAGAATGTGACTCGACGAGGGACTGGATTAGTCGTTTATGGCCATCTGGCAGTTGGAGATCCTGCCAGGGCTCTTCGCGAACCTGCTTTTCCTTCAGCATCTCCTGGCCATCACTGTCTTTTCCTATACGGAGGCAAGCTGTTTTTCCCCAAGAGTAGGCCCCACCTGTTAGCAGCGATTCTCGTTAGGGTCTGGGAGCTTCTTACTAGGAGATAAGATAATACTTACACCATTTTCTGGTTCGAAAGACAAAGGCAAACACTCTTTCTGGCAGTAATAGCAAGTCGTCTTCATCAGTCGGATTAGTACGCTTCTTGTCCCAATCCTGGAGCTTGTTCCATTCTTCGAAGATAACATGCTCTGATAGCTTGCCATCCCAAACACTATCTATCTCAACGCCATTAAACGAGTTTTCCTCTTTCTTGGCTTTGTAGAGGTCCACTTCACGGACGCCGGGCCGCCAACCTGGCATTTCTTGGAGCGCCCGCTCAAAGTCGACCATAACATCACTCTCAATCCACTCAGCGTACCGAGCAGCATTGTCCGGTATGTCAGCGTCCTTCTCGTGAAGCTTGTCTCCATTAGGCCTCAGGATCTGATTACGGCCCGTATACTGTCTGAGGCTAGGTCGCGTGAGCTTAACAAACTCCGTACCACGTTCAATTAAGGCGTCGCGGTCGATTAGCCCCGCCTTCTCAGCAACGTGGACTGGTATCATCGGCAGGGACAAAAGGGGTTGACTGCCATCAAAGTGGTCTATCTTGATCCGGCGGTACGTTTGGACATAGCGAATTCCGTCGTAGTCAAGGTGGAAGCAGTCGATCACGAAAGGACTAAAGCCCTGCGTGCTGTCGACGTGATCACGCGATCGGCTTTTGCCTACACCCTCTCGACCCCGCCGGCCGCCAGTTCGTTGAATGACCTTCCAGATTTTGTGCGGCACCTCCTTATCCTTGGTATATATGAGTGACCGGGCAGGGAACACGAACCATAGGTCGCTGAAAAAGATATGATCGAACTGGCCAATCGACATTGTCGGCTGAATGTAACCATCCATAAAGCTTGTAAGGCAACGTAAATCCTTGATGAGCGCTGTGAGTTGTGCCTGATCTAGCTTTGCGGGGTTTACCGCCATTGGTGGCAAGTCATCTTCGGGTCGCTTTTTCTCCCAGCACTCGTCATACTCATCTTCGCTCTGGCCAGGGAAGCGCTCAAGACGGACTTTCTCTAAGTCGGCGAGTGCTGCTCGAATTTGCTCGTCTCTATCTACTAAAAATTTAAAGGGGCGCAGGATGATGAACGGAGTCCGTCTCTGTGAGCTCCAATTGAATGAGGTATCGTGTAGGTTAAAGTCAAGGAAGATGGAGAGACGCTGCGAGCAGATGCGTATGCGGTCAGGAAGCTCTTCAAGTGGCTGCGAATCGGTTGGCGGCAGACCAGCTCTCCTGAACTCCTTGGACCGCTTGTTGGTATCTTCTGCGGGCTTGTGTTTGGAATCCGTGTCGGACGTCTTCTTTGGTCCAGGCTTGTGGATGTTCTTCGGTCGCTCTGAGCTGGCATTCGGGTCGTCTGGCACACGTTGGGAGATAGGAATCTGGAGAGTAGCGTGTTCGGCCGGTGGTGATTTCAAACTGCTGGCTTCTGCCCAGGATACGAATCTCAACTCAGGAATAGAGAAATAGCTCAGCGGCGGGCTTTCTCCGTCACTTGGGTCATTAGCATCGGCCGTCTGAATGCTCTCACGTAGAGTTAATAGGCTTGGCAGTTCGGAGACGAGCAGCTCTGCAAGATTACGTATCTCATGTTCTGCGTCGTTGCCGGGCTGTTTACAGAGCTCTTCGATCTGCTCTCCCCGTCTCACTATTGAGTCGATAGTCTGCGAGGCATCCTTAAGACCCCGCTCCATCTTTCTGGCTTCCTGTAGGGATCTTCCCAAACTTTAGTAATGGGTTTCGTTGGATTGAGGCTGCTGAAGTGCTTGTGTTCATGAATCTATAGCACTCTCCCTAATGTGTATGATCGGCGGTAATTTCTGGTTTTATATTCTACTATATATTATAGATGAACGAGGCTGGAAAAACAAAACGGCAACGGCTCTAAGTAAGCCGCAAAATGAGGTTGATTGGCGGCATATTAGCATCGAGATCGTTAGCGCCAGTATCCAGCCAGAGATATACGGATGGGAAATTAGGATTTGAAACTAGGATTTAAAATCAGGTAGTAAGCGGAAGATTGGGCCAAGGCTGGCTGCGCACCTTCGTGGTCATCGGTGCCATCTCGGGGCTTGGCTCTTTACGGCTGTTCAGCCATCTAAAGATGCCTAGCAGGAGAGAATACTCCGTGGTTGCGAATTAATCAACTTTTTATGCAATGGACCGCAGGAGGGATACCTGATAGGCTGGTGATTGGGGAAAGGTGGTAATCCTAGCTGCAGAATTTGAGGCTCAGGTTATGCGTGCAACCCAACTCGTCTGACATAATTTTCTTGGACAAGTAGCTGGCTACCTACCTATTATACTCGACGGTAATCAAGCCGCCCTGTCGCAAAAATAAGTCCCGAGTAAACTCAACTGTCACGGAACCATACTAGGACTAGGGGCAGAGCACAGACCAGAGGAAACCTTGTATATAAACTAACTAGATAGTCACATCTGGCATAAGGAGAACTTCCCTCCTTGTGCAATAACATAGGTCAATACTGGATTCAACCAGCAGTGTGAACTGTGACATCAACGTCACCTACACATCTCCACCAGCCCCTTTATCCTTCAACGTCAAAACCTATGGATGATAGAAATCTTACATCAGCGTAAATATGGACTTCAATGTTGTGTCGCAATTCCTCCTGTCAAACAAGGCGGCCATGGTTACTGAGGCCCTGTCTAATCCAGACCCCGACGTCCTGGAACAGGCTCAGGTGAAGTTTGTTGCTCTCCAGGGTCGGCTCCCAAGCCCACCGCCAGCAGCGCCGCTACAGCCCTCCAAATCGTGAGATGCAGCCCTAGCCCGCCACTTTCTGGCTCTCATCGCTCACGATTACCAAAGGTTTCAAGTCTTTGTTGTTGAGTTTTCTAGCAGCATGGATAGCTTTTTTAAGCAGTGTGGCGACAAGGAGGCAAAGAGGGTGTTTGAGTGCGACTCGTGGGATGAGCTGCGGGACGAGGCCGCAAAGGCGTTCGAAGCTCTTGATAAACACAACAAGAAGCGCATGAACTGGCGAAACCCTTTTGAAGCTGCGGACAGGGTTGGCGGGGCGGTCGCGCGGCGCATCGAGTTTCTGATCGAACTAGTCCCGGATGGTCAATACACCCGCATTCTGACCGGCACACTGCGGCTTCTATGCAATGTAAGAAGAGCCTTGTCGCGAATCCCCGAATTCTGCTAATCGTACGCAGACTGCAAAGCGCAAGGAAGAAATTCGCGGCAGGATAGTGGAAGCACTGGACAGCTTATGCGACACTATTTCTCACTCCAAGACGGAGATCAGACTTTACAATCATGACCCAGACCTAAAAGAAAAGTCAGAAGCCTTATATATGGCTATTCTAAATTTCATTAGGCCCGTAGTGGCCCATCTGGACAGGAGCAGTGCCTGTAGGCCCTTTCCCAATCTTTTATCGTGCTTGGTCTTTGGCATCCGTTGCTAATGTTGCGTAGTGGAGTCTTTCAAGGCATTCTTTAAGCAGGGACAATATGGATCTGAGCTAGATCGAGCCATCGATGCTATCAAGATGGCATCGTCCTCCTTTGAAAACTGCGTATCGGTCTGCTTCCAACTCCGTGTCCGGAAAATCGATAGCAATGTTGAGCGACTGAAAAATCCGATCTTCGCCATCTTTTTTCTCCTAGCAACGATCGCTAAGGAATTTCCCGGTAAGTTTTTGTGTGGCATACAGATCTTTCTCCCATTATTTAGTGAGCTTGTTGCTCACATCTACAATAGCTCAGCTAGAGCAGTTAAAGAGAGAGTTGCAGCATAATATGACGACGATGCACACTATGCGGTTAATGCAACTCCCTGTAGCAGCTCCGTCAGTTTCTAGTCAGCATCTACAGCAGCTCCTCTCCGCTAGTGGTCGCCAAGTCGGAACCACGTCTGTCGAAGACGATTTGCAGATAGCACGGGGCTTTGTCCCGTCGTCATTCAATCAAGAGCAAATCGGGTTGCTCATGTCAGAAAATCGGTTTATAACATGGCTCAGATCCCTAGCCTCAGATCTAATAGTTGTCCATGACGAGGTAGCCCTAGAGGGAAACTCGTCGCTGTCCGTTCTTAGCTATCTCTCTGCCCTCATCTCGGAGCTGTTAGGCGCTCCCGGCATGTTCTCGCTTACTTTCTTCTGTGGGCTGCGCTGCGGCCCCGGTGGTGCGATGGGTTGTGGTCAGGACATCATGCGCTGTCTAGCATTGCAGCTACTGCAATGTATGTTCGGGAATGGGAACGTGAGCTTGGCCACGCCTTGCGACTCAAACACGATCGTCCAGGGACTAATGATGAACAACCTGCCGACATTATGCGCCGTGTTTAAAATGCTAGTTCAGAACGTCCCAGCAGGTGTTATTTATGTTATAGTTGACGGGGCTTTCTGGTACGCGACAGAGGAGCGAGGGGAAAGCGTGCAGGCTGTGATGATATTTTTACACCAGCTGGTAATGGAGGTACAGACTGCCAATCGTGGCTTGGCGGTTAAAGTGTTAGTTACCAATCCAACCGCGCGGCAAAGAAGTAGCTGGGGATTCGAAGCCTGTGATATCTACCTATCACAAACCCTTTTAACGGGTGGGCATGGGGGTGTGATTAGCTAGTGCCTTCGTTTTGCCGACTGTGCCGCGGGCGCGCCGTATTAAGGAAAACAGAACCGTCGGGCGCCTGGAATATAATGCTCCTCCTACTCCAAACCATATCGCTATTACTTAGGTCCCCCCTTTACCCCTTTTGTGGAGCACCCTGGATTACTAGCTGATCCTGCGATTGTGCCCCCAGGTAAGCTGCGCTAGAAGTTAATAGTAACTCCTGAAAAGTGTAGGACGATCCCTCCGGCACCCAATATTTGCTCTATTGGTAATAGCCGTAAGAGAGGTAGGACAAGACGATAAGGGAGCCGGCAAAGGCTTTAAGCGCGGTGGGTGATCCGAGGCCTAGCACGGTTTGGATGACGCTGCAGACGAAAGTCGCGTTGAAAGGGTTCTTCCACGAGGCGCTGTACAATCTTTCTTACTTTGCGTCGTATCGATCTTAACGTCGGCTGAAGGCTGACCTTACGCCTCAGGGCCCTGCGCGCGACGCGCCGCGGCCGCCATCGACACGCTCCCCTGGCCTCGTTGCCGCGGGGTCCCCTACCGTCACCCCTTTGGGGCTGTCCCAGGGAGCTTTGGGTGGTCCCCCCACTGGAGTAATATATATATATATATTTTTCTATTTTTAAAAGTTTTGTTAATTTTTTTTTAATAAAACAATTCCTTTTTGGAAGCCCATTGAATTTTCTCCCAAAAGTTCTCAGCGTCACATATGAGACCTCTATACACACGATATTACACTTGGGCTACTGCGGGATGAAAATAGAAACGTTGCCGACCTAGGCTGTGGCCCTCCGGTTCCTGTCGACTTATGCTACCCCTTTCGCCTTGCCCTATTAGCGTAGCTACGGCCTTCTACATCAACCGCACACAAGCGAATTGGCCCGTCCCATTCATCTCTGCGACGCCCTGCTCGTACTGATGAGACTTGTAGGTCAGCTCACAAGCAGCAGAATGCGTCCTGCATCGTATCACCCTAAACTGTAGGGGACGTTGCAAAAGCGAGCAGTATTATCGGATCTACCCAAGCGACCTTCTCAGTCCGACGCGGGGGCCACAACTTTAGCAAAAACCGCGGCAGCCTCGATGCCACGGAACAGGACTGCAACATATTGCAGTCTCCGTACTGCAAACCCAATTGAAATGAAACCGGCTATCTCAAGCTTCGGATCAACTTGTAGATGTCACCTGCTACTCGTGCTATTGTTCCCTCTCGTAATTCCACCTCAATGCTGACATCCATTCGTCCTCGTCCTCTACCGACAGCTCCTCAGGCCGGGTGGCCGATACCAGCAGCCTCGCACTCGCGGGTGGTGTGTACTCTTCATCAGCGACGTTGATAGCCCGCAGGATCTCTCCCCGTCGCTCCATCAGCCAGGGATGCACGGCCGACACGAAATCCTGCACCGTTACGAAGTCTCTTGACGATGCCCTGACGACTAGCGGGTCGAACTTGGGTGGAAAATCAGCTGGATCGGGCTGCACGTCCTCGTCGAAGCCTTCTTGGTTGATGGTATACCATTCGTCTTGCCATTCATCGAGATGTGCCTCCTTTACGGCGAGCGATGCAACCGGTATATGTGTCACGGGCTCCTGGGCGATCGGGTGCCAGCTCACCCCTGCAGGATTCTGGCGCAATAATGGCTCGCGCGCTCCGTCCGGGTTGCGGTCCTCGGGCAGCACGAAGACGGAACTGCTGAGGGGTCCCTGTAGGGTCCACAAGAGACGATGACCTGCCATAGAGAGGTCGGCCATCGGAGGCGGGGTGTAGAGCTGATCTGGGCGGAGTGGCACTTCCATTTCGATGGGATTGTGGTGAATGGGCTCTCTATTTATGTCAGGAGAGAGCAGGATATGGTTTGACTGGACGTCCTAGGTGGCCAAGAACTTTGAATAAGAGTGTTCGGTTCGACGTGCGTAAGTAGGTAGGTGTTTTATATGCATTAGACGTTACAGTGAGGTTCAACCAATAACCCGATCTCGCTTATGGGGTTTATGACAGGCGTCAATCGTGGTACCATACCGAGGTACTTAATCGAATGAATATTTCAGACCGTTACACTGAGAAGTTTCTCGGCGTTGTAGTGATGAGTTAAGTAACGTGTGATTAATTGTATCGGCCACCTGAACTCTTACTGGGCCGAGATTGGGGAACCGTGGAATGGTGTTCTCGTTTCTAGGCCTAATACTTCGTGATTTATGCCGCCAGTTGAGTAATTGTGATATCGTTGATTCAGTGATTAGGTACCGATGCGAAAATCTCAAATGTCTTCTCCTTTTTCTCTCTTTAGGTGGCGTTGGGACCGGGGTTGCGCAATGCTGCATGCATGCGTCTAGACCCACATACTACCGGCTGTTGGTGTTGGTGAGATGCATCATAGCAGGTGCATCTTTAACTTAACCGAGTTAAGCTGCGGAGACGGGTCATTCCGAGCCTCTTCCAGTTAGGTAATATCTAGGAAGTAAATGACTACATAATCTTGCATGACCGCTGATGGAGAATAGAAGAACTTGGAGGAAGTTAGCCTCACAGGTAATCTATATATTAGGTATTCAGAGGGTAACACTTTAGGGGGTGAGCTTTGCAGCATTCTCACAACGAATCTTGCAGCAACCCTCTTCGAAAATATCTCAAGGCTATAGTTACATAGCGGACTGCTGTCCCCTATGGTTGACGTTGAAGAATGCACTTAATAGAGACCATCTACCTCTTAACTGAATTTCTTCGACATATTAGAAATTATCTGTAGTTTACACATGGCTATGTATGAAGCCTCCCCAGGCTGACTCACATGGTCAGCGTCACTGGCGTCGAAAACGACGTAAAAATTCGTCATGGATGGAAGCCCAACGAGTTTGCGCTCCCGCAAAGAGTACTCGTGTACCCTAACAGACGGAGAGGGGAATAGGATATCAGGAACTGCGCTGTACTAAACCTGGGACACCGCAATGGGACAGCACCGTATTACTATGAAATATCCCATCATTATATAGAGACAATTTGACTATTTGTATAAGAGTTCTTGTTGTTCTAATACCTTAATCTGGATGGTTTCCTTACCTAGAGTGGGTGGCCAAAAAAATCTCGAAATGTCTCACCTCTACAAGAGGTTCATCACCACAGCTTAATGGATAGCTGCAACAGGCTGCAGAAGTTCGAGGACTATGAAAAGGAAGGAAATCCAAGGCCTTGAATAAAGCATGATACTTGAATGGTATGTTGAGACAAAAAAGGCCCCTGATTTCTCACAATGACGTAGGAAGGGCGACCTTTTATGTTGTCCTAGGCTCCGGCGTGATAAAAAGCCACCTGGCAGAAACTACAGTAGGTTTAGCTAGCATGATAAACTTTTGTGTCTTAATTGGGATGGGGATCTGATACTGTGGTGAGGCGCAATTATTAGTAGAATCTTTGAAAGTTTAAGATAAAATAGATGTCTGTTAAGAAGCTTGTCGCAGTCAAGATGCTTCTAGTGTGCTAAACACACATAGCTTACGCCATTAGCCATTTACAAGATGCTTGTTCCGCCCGAAAATATTCCCAGTGTGTATACATTGTTTTAATACAACCCTATAATTTCCCTGGATGTGAGTAGGAGGGCGGAGTTGATGGAGGGTCACTCATTCCTGAGTCCAAATGTTCATGCCAAGGCAATGTCGTCTCACAGTCGAACAGAGGTTTTCACCCGTGGTAAGATAAAAGAAATCGACATCATAGGCTAGGCTTGAATATATTGCATTATTACTCCCTTCTCCCTCGCGCCATCTCCATTAGATAGTTGTCTGTCCCCTTTCGATCTCGAATAGGATACTGACGTCATCTGGGTCGTTAGAATATACGTGTATTCTTGCTTGAACTACGATCACAAGCTTTTCAGGTGAGTACCTGTCTGAGAATAGACTTACCATGCACTTCCCTGATGTGCAGGAAAGGGGGGCTCTGGCGCGCCTATGTGTGAGATAACGTCCAAGGGATATACGCCTCGTAAAGGACGCGAGCTGGTAAACGAGACATGGCGCCTCTTTAGCACCGAGACGTGTTTATCGCATCCTTGGCTCTGGGAATGCGTCCTGTATATTTGGCCAATGTGGAAATTTCACTGTCTCAGGCTATCCCTCGATACGCATAACGATCTGCACTATGAGTTGTGGCGTCAATCCGTCCTGTGGCATGGGGTTCTCACTCACGTATAATTGATATCTTGGCATGTCGCTTCTTTCCAGAAAACTTGGCATCCTTCATGTCAAAACATGACATTCTAGAGTTTGTCCGATACTCGATCGAAAGTTACGTCCGCCGTAGTGTTGCCCACGATGCCGACACTCGATGTAAGTGAACTGAATGTCGTGACGGCTATACTTGGTAAGTAGGTGGCAGAATGGAGGACGCCTTCTAGAAAGGGTCGCTGATATTTCATGAAGGTTCTTTCGCCGTGGTCTATGGCTTGTTCGCTGTCCGGATCAAGAGTGTATGGTATCTTGGCGAAGCTTGTCGGTCCCCCCCATGTTTCTCCACGGTTCCAGCTCGAGTCACTGACGGTTATTCAGTACCGGCTTTGCTTATTGGCATTATCTTGGGCCCCGTGGCCGCGAAGTTCCTCGACCCGGAGAGATGGGGCTCGGCGAAGCCAGGCCAAGAGCACGCGATCACGCTCGGCGTGATGAGAGTGATGATCGGAATTCAGCTGTGGGCTCGACCCTTGTTCTCTTGATAATATCGCGAATATGACTTCTGTTTCCTTCTTGATAATAACTACTCTCACTTCCACGGCTACCACGACTGATGGAGATTCACCAGGGTCATTGCTGGGTACCAGTTGCCTGCGAAATTTTTGCAATGGCGTCGCAAAGAGATTGTCGTCTGTCTCATTCCTATAAGGACTCTCATGTGGCTGTTCACATCGGTGTGTGTTCTTGCGACGATACCGAATCTATCACTCCTGGCTACTCTCGTCGTCGGCGCCTGTGTCACGTCCACGGATCCGATTCTGTCACAGGCTGTGGCTAAAGGTCCGTTCGCTGACAAGTATGTGCCTCGGGCTTTGCGGGAGATAATCTCTGCTGAAGCGGGAGCAAACGACGGCTTCGCGTCCCCATTCCTCATGCTCTCGGTTAATCTTCTGCGTCTCTCCATTGGCCGTCCTGAGACTATAGTCGATCGGAATAGAGGTGTCGGCCCGCATCCCGGCGACATTGGAATTGCGATCGGGAATTGGGCAATCGAAACGCTGGTATATCTTATCCTATTGGCTATTGCATACGGCGCGGTAACAGGCTTTTGCGCTCGAATGGCTGTTCGCTTTTCTTTGTCTCGGAAATGGATTGATACGGAAAGCTACCTCCTCTTCCCTACCGCACTCGGTGTAAGTATCCCCTCGAATGTCTATTACCATCATACATGCTCACCTCGCTTTCCTCTAGCTTTTCATTGTTGGTACCTGTGGTGCCATTGGAACCAGTGACCTTTTAGCCTGCTTCATTGCCGGGTGTGCCTTGAACTGGGACGGGCAATTCCTGGCCGAGACTGAGCGACGTCATGATGAAGTTAATTCGTGCATCGACGTACTGCTCAATTTTGGGGGGTTCATGTACGTCGGTACCGTCTTACCCTGGGCACAGTTCCATCAGCCTGATACAACTGGCATCACCTTGCCACGCTTACTCGGCCTTGGGATACTTGTTCTGCTTTTCCGGCGCATCCCCGCTCTGCTCATCACCTATAAGGCTATGCCTTCGGTGGTTAAAAATTGGAAAGAAGCTGTCTTCATGGGCTACTTTGGCCCAATCGGCGTTGGGGCGGTGTATTATCTCGAGCACACTCGCCTGCTATTTAACGCGGACAACCCGCGCGAAAAGGCATTGGTGGAAGCTCTTTATCCAGGTACGTGAAACCCAGAGGGACTTCCGTGGAACATACTGACGATCCCCGGACAGTTGTCTATTTCCTCGTATTGGTCTCCATTATAGTCCACGGTCTCTCTATTCCGGCCTTGAGTATCGTTTACAAATACTACGGAGTCAGCACTATCACCGACGACGCCGTGGAACTCCAAAGGAGGAGTATGTACGTCCCTACGCCTCCCAACGCTTTCAAGGGAGACCATAACACCTTTATTGCCTACAATCGTTTCTTTCGCCCGTTGGTGAATATCAGCACGCTCCCGCTTGCCCACACGCGCAGTCGTGAAGAAGACCAGGGAAGCATCATCACGGCGTCTAATGAAGGCGCGAAGAACGAACTAAGCGCTGTATAATAGGCGGATGGATATCATCTGAGGACACTAACTCGTTCATATGGCGCTTATTGGGAACGAAATTTTAACGACTAGGGAACAAATGGGTTACGAGCAAAAATATGAGGAGTTCAAGTCAATGGAGATCGGGAGGACATTTCTTCAGGATTGACCGGCTAATGATTGAGAATGGGCGTTTTGGTGTTTCACTTCTGGGACCACATACCTTGCTAGTCTTGGAGGTGACTTTATCCTGACACTTTCCTGACACTTCCAGAGGATAGACTTAATGGTAACTCTGTTTTTGTTGACATTGTACTGTCGAAAGGATGAACCTAATATGTTGTTTTAACGTCTGTTATCTCCGAATCGACGCCGCCCCATTAATTAACCGAATTATATTAGTCTTGTGCTCTCATGTTGATTGAGGAACTATATAGTAGACTTAAACTGCTACGATGTCAACCCCGTAATTGATTCTGGGCCCGATGCTATAGGCGATTGTCCATGGCCATTACACTTGTTGCTCGAGCATTTTATTATACAGAGAACCTCCTCTCCTCTGATAGCAATGAAGGCCCCGGTATGGTTACTAGAACAGTGTACGCCAATAATCAAGTTGTATGTATGTGGGTAATATGAACTAGGCTAGTGTAACACTAGACCAATACGAATCCCCCCAAGGACCCAGAACCACGTGAGTTCGGAGCAGAGTTTCCCATTATGGGCAAGGATACAAGAAGCTAACATGAGCCTAGACCAACCAGAACACCGACTAGGCATCCTTTTTGAAGCCTGACATACCTTTCACTGCTTGTACCGCTTTCTCATTTAGTACTGCTACTCCCCTGCGCTGAATCGCGGTAAAGGTACACCAGGATAGTGATAAATAATTATTGAAATGTCCTATTTAGCAATTGAGTTCGAGTGCTAGGCTAAATACCAGCAACCCAACACCTGATGCCGGGCCTAAGACATTAGTTACTAGTCAGGTCTTTCCTCTTAGGCCATGGTAGAAAATGCTCTTTATGAAACAACTCTCAGGGGAGAACAATTTGGGGCGTCCAACGGCAGGTACCAGTACAGCGACTTTCAGCTCTTCGGGACGATGGGGATATATTATTAACGGTCATTATCCTGAGGCGTTCAACGAACATGCCTTATTTATTGCTGATTTGTACGGCATTCCTCGTCCTGTTTAGGCCTTTGTAACCTAGTGGCTCCCCCAGTGACGTAGTCCGCGTTTAGAGGAATTATGAGTGCAGGGTATTGAGTTTTATAGCAGACTGGTATACAATGTAGAATCATTTCTCATCTTCATAGCAGGCTCATTGTGACTGCTACCAACCACCTATGTACCTATGGGCTTACGCCAGTGATCAAGTCACTATATATACGACAAAAGTGACTTATTCTCTGCTAAGGTTATCACCACGATTAGGAGACATTTGTTCCAGAATACCACTACACTACAGGACAGAGTGTTCGTTAATGGAGCCTCCGCCCAGCTTCTGCCGAGCCTCTGCCGAGCCTTCTGACTAACCCAGTATCTATAATGAACATCGTGGTGCACACAGTGTGTATAGAGTCTATCCACACTCACTTTGTCTCTCCACCCTTACAAGGAAGACCCTGTCGGCAGAGAATCTTGGTACTCGGATGTTTATCTAATAGCATTCCAGCGCGGGTGCATGACAGGTATAGCACGTGATACCGGTTATACCTACTACCCTCCTAGGCTGGGAGGTAGGTTGTGTCGAGGTCTTGGATAACAAGACATGCTTAACCAGATTTGCGCAAAAATAATACATCTCGATACAAATGATAGCACAGGGAAGGAGGAGCAGCGATAAGTGGTACATATTAGTAGATAGTAGATCACGTCAGCCGTCGTGCTGGGCGGAAGAAACTTTGCGCGGTCTGGTGCTAAGGTTGTCGATCTAGAGACCGTCTGATCTAGTGTAGAAGGCCGATCTTTAGTGTAGGCAGAAGTGTAGGCTGCGACCGGTGGAAACGCCATGGTGATCCTCCCATGCTCCTCTATAACTGCGATGTATGGGTTAGGGGCTCGTGTTTTGCTTGGACGCCATTGGCATGACCCCGAATTAATCAAAATGGTGCGACAGACTGTCAAAATCCATGTGGGTGGCTACTCTCGCGATTCCTCTGCACTACTTTCTCGGTACCTGGCTGATCGTGTATTCTAGCGAAAACTGAATCTGTTAGGCTGTTGTACATTCGAATCTATTTCATCTACCGATGGATGTCTGCGTGCTGTTGTTAGGCATTGGCATATAGGTATCGGAGTGATCTCTCTCTACTCAATATGCGTGGTTTGATTATCATATAAGGTGTCCTTGATTCGTCTATATCGTACAAATAGCTAGACAGAGATAGATATATACCTTATCTACCTCGGCAGGTAGGGAAACCTAGGCAGGTAAGAAGAGGAAGTACCTCGTCACCTATCGCACTTTCGCCGCTCGTGTGGAATGTCTAGGCTATATATAGTAATACCTCCCGAGATACGTATGTGTGTGTGTTCAGTTACGCCTGCCAACCCTGATATCCGTCTTAGCCTTAGGTACCTCTAGTCACGAGACGGCGACTCTATCCGCAATCCGTATCTCCCTTCCGTTCCCATCCCCCCCCTTTATCCACTGTACAGTAGAACGCGTAGGTATCTTTCTTTTCTGCAGCTCCTATTCAAGGTCCAACGGTGCCAGTGTGGGCTGAGCTATGCCCGTCAAACGCTTCTTCGCCTTTAGAGGCACATTGTCAAATACTTCTATCCAACATAGGCTAAAATACCTCGTCACTGCCGCTCTTGTTGCTCTGGCCTTTTACTTTGCCATCCTCAATCGAAAATGGGCCCATCTCGAAAACGTGTTCCACTTCGAATCTTCACATAATCCCTCGCCGTCAACCGACAACCATCCTATACATAGGTTAGCTCAGGATGCTCAGGTTCAATTTAAACAACAGCTCGGAAAGCGCTCCGTCACATTAGAACAGGCTGCCAGCCGGTATCGCGAACGCCGAGGGCGACACCCGCCCCCTGGGTTTGACACGTGGTTTGTAGCGGCGCAGGAGAGCGACGCCATCGTGGTTGAAGACTTCTTCGATCGCATCTACCATGACATCAATCCGTTTTGGGCCCTTGACCCCGGGCGGTTGCGACGAATGATTAAAGACGAGCAACATTATATACGTGTCCGAGATGGCAAGGCGTGGTTTGTGTCGGATCATCTCGAGCTTCGCCAGCCCTGGGTCCAGCGGTGGACGGAGCTAGTCGAGGAAATGATGCCACACTTACCCGATCTCGACATGGTCCTCAACGTCATGGACGAGACGAGGGTCTTGGTTCCCTGGAAATATATAACCAAGTACGTAAGGGAAGAGCAGCGTCGGCGCAAGATTTTTCATCCTTCTGAGGCGGTCACCAATTATACCAAATATCAAGACGATCCCAGCGACAAGAGTGAGCCCGCGATCAAGGTCGAATGGGTGGATGGTGAGCAACATCGATACTGGGACCATTACCGCGTTACCTGCCCACCAAATACCCCTGGTCACAATGTGTCTAGCTTAGAAGACCTCGACCAACCGCCGATTTACCCGACCGAGGCCCTATCGTTCACGACGGATGGTTTCATCCAGAACTTCACTGCGTCGACTGACCCCTGCTTGCAGCCACACATCCGGGGCATGCACGGAACGTTCATCGAAAGCGTCAGTATGTCGACGACCCATTCGCTCTTCCCCATCTTCGGCGGATGCAAGCTACCTGGAAACAATGAGATTCTCATACCTGCTGGTATGATTCTGGATAGCTATGATTTATTTAGCGGCGGCGAGTCTCACGGCGGAGACTGGGCGACAAAGAAAAATGAGCTGGTGTGGCGCGGCGTCGCGAGTGGCGGCCGGCACAAGGACGAAAATTGGTGGGGGTTCCAACGTCTCCGATTCATCCAAATGATGAATGGCACGACTGTCGCACTCCTGCAGGCTAATGAGACCGATGAGGACGTCGAGGACATCGCCCCCACCTTCAGCTTATCGGAGCTCGACGCATATCAGACCCAGGCGCAGAAAAATAATAGCCTGGGTGATTGGATTGCGTCATTTAGCAACGCGGGCTTCACGGCGTTTGAGTGCTTCCCCAGACAGGAGGACGGGCTCTGCGAGTACTTGGACCCGTACATGGAGCTGAGAGAGTCGATTCACATGAAAGACCAGTACGACTACAAGTTCCTGCCGGATATCGACGGGAACTCATACAGCGGGAGGTTCCGGGCGTTCATGCGCAGCACGAGCCTGGTCCTCAAATCGACGATATACGCCGAATGGCACGACGACCGACTGACCCCCTGGGTCCACTTCGTCCCTTTTGATAACACCTTCGTCGACATCTATGCTATCCTCGAGTACTATCTCGCCCACGACGCCGAAGCGTACAGGATTGCTGAGGAAGGCCGACAGTGGTCTGAGAAGGTTATGCGGAGGGAAGACATGAAGCTTTACGTTTGGAGATTACTATTGGAATATGCCAGGGTGATGGACCCGGCTCGAGAAAAACTCGCGTTCGTAGAGGATTTGAGGGATTGAGCTTGGCTTGCTGCGGCCAGGTGTCGAGAACTCCCTCTTCTACGGCGGCTTAGATCACTATAACTAGTGAGTTGTGTTCCGTTCTATACAGGTCGTAAAATCACTGTGCAACACCACTAATCATTGGGATCCTAGATTCCTAATGTCCGGCAAACCAGAACCGGAGGACGCATGATATCATTGGCGACCAAACCCTTACTCTCTAGCCTTCGAAAAACCAACCTGCAGCCTAACACTGATATAACTATATCTTGTAAATACCGTAGTCGTACTAGAAGTTATCTTCCAAGAACGGGAGACATCCGTCTAACCGTAAGCTACCTAACCTACGTGCACATAGATTATGGATGCATATAGATTATAGACTTCCATCAGGCTTCCCCTGAAATATGCTTGTTGCGTTATGCAATGTTCACGTATACGGGAACTGTGGCGTGTGAACTATACCCCGAGGGAGGTCTCATGCGGATGGGGGGAGGACAGGGGGTGTGTATATTGGCGCTACTAGACGGCTTTATAAGAATAATCGATACGGCTGCTGCCACCTTTTATCCTTCCCCCTATATATTGGATTGTAAGGCAACGTAAAATAGATTTTCCGCGATATCCCTGTCTGGGAATAGTGTACGGAATCGCACCCAAGCACCTATGGTCGTGCTACCCATAGGTTTCAAATCCAAGATGGAGATGGCTGCTCTGCTGAGGGCTTGCCGTTCCGTCATATTTTATGTATAGTCGGTGCTTTAGAGTACTGAATACATGACGATACCTTGAGTGGGTATATGTTCCGACGATCATGACCGCCGTTGAGGCGATGTTGGTGTAAGGAGATAGAGCGCGCTTCACCCTATCTAAGTCTGGGCTACAGGGCGATAATATAAGGTATGAGATTATGGCCGGATATCGACGCCTAGTGAATATTGAGGAATTCAAGGCGATAATGGCAATATGGCCCGAATCAAAGCTCTAGGGTTGGCGTGCGTAGTTCGTCAGCTTACTCGTATCCGTCCCATGTGGTGACTGAGCGTAGTTTTAAGGGCTTTTCTTCTTCAATAGTTGCTCTTGGGAGCACGGTACTTATTATTCAGTCTCCCTAAGGTAATTCCTGGGTTTTAATCGGCCCTATCATAGGTTAGTTGGTGTTAGTGTATAGGTTGATGACGATTCGATTATTGTCAGCAGCATCAGATATTGGGAATTTCGGGAAACGTACATTTCACCATTTTAGATACTGTCTCCTCGTTTCGTCGATGTTTATCTCGTCGAGAGTTTTTATTCGAGAGAGATCGGTCGCCAATCTGTGCCCAAACTATTTCACGGATAATATGCTTTACCACTTGAAGGAAACTTGAGCAACTAACTACTATACCCGTAGCGATATTTCTTGCGTATTTTGTGCGGTTTCTCGAGGTTGCGAAGTCGTGCTCCTTTATCAACATGAGGCCGAGTAAGCCACGAAGCCATTCAGGATTCTATATACGCGCCATCATACCCCCAAGAGCCCGAGGTAGTTGGTAATCGATCAAGTTGATTTAGATTCCGTGTTAGACTACTAAAAGCTAGCGTTAGACACGGCTTGTATCGACTCCGTAGCGTCCCAAGCTAAAGAGACTAGGAACAGGTCCAGATACTCATGCAATGAAACGCCATACGCCAGTAGGCGCCGGTAATATTTCCTTCCAGGTCCCAAACCTAACGCCTTAATAATCTACAATAATGAAAATTACGACTCTTTGTAGCCGTACCCGTCCTAGGATAGAGGACGTCGGCGCGGACCTGAAGGACCCCGGTCTTAGTATCGGCTAGCCCTGAACTCGACGTCTCTTCTAAAGGTCCAGAACGGCCCGTCGTTCGAGACCTGCTTATAGCCCAGCACGCCCTCGATTAGAGCGAGAAGTATCGTCGGCGAGACCTCTTGGGCGGTATATCTTGACTCCGCGGCCATTGTCAGACGGTCGTATACAATACCTAGACCGAACGCCGATTGATGCAGCTTAACCTCGGCAAGTGGTGGCTATGATGTGGCGGGGCTGTTAGTTGCGTCGAAGTCCGTGGCACTCATGCATAGTATGGCAACGGGAAACTGACCTTGGTCGTGTTGTTGTGGTTTGTTCGAGCCCACTTCTTCAGGTAGTCGGAGAGGAATTGCAGGGTCGGGCTGTGGCTGCATTGGATCTCGGTGCTTGAGGAGTTGAAGTCGCGCATGGTGAGGTGATAAGGCGGCCTAAGAAGGAGCTCGTCGGGGCGGGGGATGGTGTCAATGTCGGGTATCATGTCGAACGCCTGGGTTTGCTGTGCGATGGCGTGCCTTTGAGGTATTTCGATGACGGCGGCGTTGCCGGTCTTGTTATCGACTGCTACGTCTGCCCAGTCGTCAACGGAAGCGGGGTCAGCACTTGATGATGCGCTGTGTTTTGGTTTCTCCTCGAAGATCTTTAGCAGATTGCCTGTGAAGAACGACAGCATGTAGGATTTTGATGGCGCCACGCTCTTGGGCAAAGATATTATGAGGCTTTTGCGCTGACCTGACCAGGCCATGCCCATCTCTCGGGTCTTGGATACCTACTCATGGCATATTAATTTGGTGTAAACTCAGAGTGACAGAGCATTGACCCGGACCTCGAGAGAAAGGCGAACATGGCCTTCAGTTCGCTCTAAAAGCGTGTCTGCCCATTCCGAGTTTGCTTCATCGTCGGCGAGAGTGGCTAGGGATGCACAGCATGCCTCCACGGCTGCGGCGATGGACGGCACCAGAGTTGCCTTGTCAGGGTAGAAAGAGTCTAGTTCGGCGAGGAGGGGAGGCCACTCTGGGCTGATGGAAACCCCTACACCGATCACCTCCGTCACGTTCTTAATCGCCCTTTGCACGGGCGCATCTTGGTTGTCCCAGGAGTCACGAATGCCGACTTGCACCTTGATTGGGCTTTAAAGACACCGTCAGTCTTAGTCGGGGCCTTGGAAGTGCGGTTACTTCGTGTCATAGGTAGGTACTCACAGTTTGGACATGGCCGGTGGATATCAACGCCAAAGGCTATCCCGTAACGACTAGGTATTTGCAAGTACGATTATGACAATGAGTTTCCACTTCTATTCAGAAATGGCGGAAACAACGGGCTTTTCATCACCCAACGTTATACCCAAGGATACAAGGCATGCAGGGGAAGCGCCGTGATAGCCCTGCCAAGCCTCAGCTGAATGTCCGGTAGTGGCGGTGTTGGCGACCGGCAGAGGCCACGCTTTTAGCGTCGACAGGCTCCCGAACTTGCCGCAATACCGGTACCCCTGATGACTACCTCTTCGCTGCTCTCTTCGAACTCCCGGCTCCCTTTGCTCATCTTTGCTCGGCAATAGGATGGCCCGGCTTACTTCCAGCTGCGGAGACGTGGTGTGAATTCGACGCGCAGTGCGCCGCCCCAACCACCTGACTTGTGGAGTATAGCGCGCTTAGGACGACCCGTTTCTGGATTCCCCGTTCTTAGAACACGCGGTTCCTGCGTCGAGAGACTAATCCCCCATTCGATAGCGGGAGCATTATCCCCGCCGGTTGCCTGCCTTATGCCATTGGCCGCGTTAGTTCTTTGCCTCGGAATCCCCTCTCAGATGAGTCATTGACTACATGACGTATGTGTGAGCGGTGCGATATCGTAATCTTGTATTTAACTTGTTCATACATGTCGCACTCCGAATATGCGCAGAGGGATAGATGCATGAGCCATGTCTCATCGTTGAGCATAACTTCTCCTCAACCCATACGGCTTGTCTGAAGCTTGAAGGCGGTGTTCTTTTGTTTTGGCGCGATCTTTTACGGCTTCCGAAGCACGAACTAATTCGTTGATATTCGATCATCTGTAGGACATGATGTAGGACCTCCCATCCCATCTCTAACCTACCTAGGTACCCAAGACAGGACTCGATGCGTAGCTATACTGCTAAAACCCCATATTGGCAAAGTATAGAAGTGCTGGTGCGGCTGACTCGAGGGATTTTAGGGCATTGTTTTAGGCAGGACGGGTGGAACGTGAACCAATCACAAGTGCGCAGCGAGCTACATAATTTCCATATTGGGCACTGAGTTTAGCGTATTCAGGGTTCAGTATAGCGTGCTGCGCTAGCGCCAGACACGAGGTTGACAACACGATCAGGAGCCTAGGAATAGCTTCGAGCTTGGACGAATCGAGACGGGCTGAAACTCGCTTTTGTGTTAGCGTTGGCAGCAGCTGAACGGGTACTGACGACGACATCACGACGAAGTATGCCTGATCGGCGGTATAGAGGACAGTTAACAAGACATGAAGGGGCAAGGGCACCGCAATTGAGATATATAAGTCGTCGTTTGAACCCGACGTTCCTCTGTTATTGGCATCCATCATAGCACCAAGAGCCCTTCAACCGTTACCTTCTACGTACTTAAACAATCCGAACCCGCTCTCGCAGCTTTGCCAAAGACTACCTCACAATCATCTCAACCATGTCTAGACTTCCCCCAGTCGAGAAGCTGCCTCTAGCTATCCGCAAGAGTGGTTAGTTGGCACCATCCCATGGCCCCGAACAAATGACAGATGCTGACGAACCTAGTGAGAGATGACTGGGATGCTAAGAGGGGAGATATTGAGGCAAAGATCTCTGAAACTTTGGGTACTACATGGTGTGTACTGAAATTTCCTGCGTCTGATGCCCTACTCTCCCTGTCTCTATGCGGTCTAGAGACATCGAGCATTGTTGAACCGAAAAGCCTCGATTAACATGTTTCTACGCACTCAGGACTATCGACGTAAACCCCAACCAGATTTATGCCTACTCCGACAGCAGTGCGTATGCAAAGGAGAACTTGGGTGCCTGTATCCACGAGTGAGTATTAAGCATAGCGCTGTTTCCAGTCATGCAGAATGTTAATACTCTTCTTAGATACTTCGATGGCGCCCGCAGGTCACTGGAGGAGTTTGTGAATTACTTCGGGGATGACGGCGTGAACGAGCTGAACAGCATCTGCCACGCCCACATCCTCACCTTAGATGTCGACGAGGAGAAGCGCTTCAGTTACTGTGGCAACGACGTTCACGAGGGCCAGCTTCGCCTCCTCTTCAACAACCTCGGCTCCAACATTTCCAACGCCCTAGACCGCGACGTCCTCGTGAAGTCGCTCAACAGCGCGCCCAGCCCCGAAGGCACGCCGATGAGCTTCAAGGTCCGCACGGACATCCGCCAGAACTACGACCCCAAGGCCGAGGAGATCCGGGCGCGCATCGCCGCGCTCGTGGCGAAGCCGGACATCAAGCTGAACCCCAACTTCGAGGAGAACTTCGCCAAGCTGCTGGCGGAGAGCCAGGCCAAGAAGACGGAGCTCAGGCAGGACTGGCAGGACAGCCTCGGCAACTTCACCAAGTTCTACTTCGAGGGCCTCGCGAGCCAGCTTCAGTCGCAGAAGTTCGAGGACGACGAGCTCCTGCAGGAGGGCTTCAACGACGTCGTCGATAAGGGGGAGGTCGTGTTCAGGATCGTCGATAAGCTCGAGAAGGGAACGTACAACGAGTGCGTGATTCAGGACGGCGTTCTCTATATCCAGGTAAGAGCTTTCCTCGCCCTTTGCTAGAGGCACTTGGCTAATATGGCGCGCGCAGACTACTCCCCAGAGATACGGATCAAACATCGACAACGCCGCTGAGAAGTTGGTCGATTTGTTGTAAACGGAACAATCCGTTTGTAAGATAGGTACCTAGGTAGGTATCTTGGGTAAGGCGCGATTGATGGATTAGGTACTACACGGGATATGTGCACATGAGGAATTAGAGTTTCTCCCTCGAGACGGGACTGTTGGTCGTGTCTAGGGAGACATGTCTTTGATTACTCATCAAGCAACGTTTTCTAAAAAGACAATAGGTAGATCCAATTATGACGTTTCCCGAGTACTTTCTGTTACGATCTATTGCCTTCGGGTTTATTCTACACCGCCTCATGCGAAACTTGCACTTGCTGACAGTTGTGTGATTACGCCTAAGAGGCTTGTACATACAGTACCTAGGTGCCTTGTAATGCAGTACAGTAGACGTGCGTTGTTGCAGCAATGGGGGGTATTGATATTGTAAGAGATAGGGTATTTGACCATACTGCCCGCACCTTCCTGCAGCCTCCCTATTTTCAGCAAATAACATAGCCTAAGCTTTAGGTAGGTATCGCCCTGTATTATGCGTACCCAGGTACATAGGTATGTATTAAACGGCCCCCGTGTCTGGAACTTGACTTTCTGAAGGGCCTGGACATACTCCCTCGCACACAGATATTAGGTTAGGTAGCTCGTTGATTCTTTTTCTTTCCCTTTTCCCGTGAAGGATTTACACCAGTCCACCTCCAATCACAAGGCACATTTTCCACCAGCATGCAAAATCAGATTTGGGGGGCGTTAGGCATACCAGCGGCTAATCAGTATTAGTAGAGCTTTGTCTGCCAAGCTACAGCCTGCAGCTCAGTATGCTACCTAGGTAGTCCCCTAGCATATGATAGGTCTATATTGCGTTCGACGGAGGCTATGTAGCATTTTATCTAGATGCACAGCGCATGTGATTCAGCAATGCCACCGGGCTTGGGTGAAATGGGAAAACAGGCAATTTAGTAAAAGGGTTCAAGCCCCTCGGACCAAGTTCTCCAACTTCTAATTATCCCCCAGCTCTTGTGTCTAGCATTCAAACTCTCACCCTTTACTTCTAGAATGGATCCGCTATCAGTCGCTGCCTCCATCGCGGGGCTTGTTACTTTAGCGGACGCCGTATTTCGAGGAGTCTATAAGTACTGTAGGACGGCTTCAGATGCCTCAGATGAAATCAAAGAGCTTGCCAATCGCCTCCAGTCGCTTGCGGGAATCCTGCATAGCCTCGGGATCCTCGCAGATGCCCTCGAACAGGATGGCGCGCATCCAACCATCCAAATGACTCATATTTCCGACGCTACGAAGCTGCTCGGAGAGATTCAGACGCGTCTCGACAGGTCCAAATCCAGAATCAATAGTTCTAAACTCGCCCTCATCCAGCAGTCCCTCAAATGGCCTTTCACGAAGACGCGGACCAAGGAGCTTACAGATAAGCTAGCTCAACAACAAGATGTAATCACTCTAGCGCTACATGCCGATTCCTTGAGTACTCTAGTGAAACTGTTGAATAACGGCAAAGACATGAAAGACAAACTCACTTCCGTACAACTTGGTGTCGAGAACCTCCAAATACTCACCAGGGTCGAGATCGATGCTGAGCGCCAACGTATTCTGGATTTTTTTCTCAAGGTCAACCCACAACCAAATCTTGACACTAGTATCAAGCTGAGGCACCCAGGAACTGGGTCCTGGCTAACAGAGTCTCTGCAGTTCCAGCAATGGATCGACACAGCTGGTTCTAAAATGTGGTTGAGTGGAATTCCGGGTGCCGGAAAGACGGTTCTCGCCGGGGCTGTCATACAGAAAGCCCTTGAGAGGGGGAACAATTCCTCTCGAGTTGGTGTAGCTTTCTTCTTCTGCGATTATAAAAACGAGAAGGCGACTCTCCTACCCAACGTGCTAGGGGCGATGGTTTCACAGCTTGCTCGCCAAAACGACCAAGCTTTTAACGAGCTGAAGGAGACGTATGAAGCATTGCACCCCCCAAAAGGGTTGGCGAGGGATCCCGACTCAGATATTCTTCAAAGCTGTCTCGAGAAGATGTTTCAGAGTTTTGATCAGGTAATCCTGGTAGTTGATGGCTTGGACGAGTGTGGTGACAATACCGACGAAGTCACTCAAGCATTGGCTGACATCGGGGACTATTCGACAAATGTTACTATGGCATTAGCTAGCCGCGATGAGTACACCATCAACCTCAAACTACAAGATGGATTTACAAAGATTCAGATTGGTGCGCGCAAGGAAGATATCTTACTCTACGTCGCGTCCGAAATCGATAAGCGTATCAAAGACGGTAGACTGCGTACGAGCAACACAGAATTGAAGGATGAGATCCTTACTAAGCTCTCCAACGACGCAGATGGCATGTAAGCTACGAGACATGTATCTTGGCTTTTATTACTATGTGTACTAACCGTACTCCTAGGTTTAGGTGGGTTACCTGTCAACTTGATTACATTTCTGGTTGCCCTACCGACGCGGACCGCAGAGCGGCCTTGAAGGAGCTTCCACCGACGCTTGATGCGACGTACGAGCGGATTCTCCGAAGAATCAATCAGGGTCATCCGCGGGTACGGCGTATTGTGCAAAAATGTCTTCAATTAATCGCGGTCAGATGGTTCAATTGGACAACCGAGGAGTTGTGCCATGCCATTTCTGTACCCGATACCCCCAACACAGGACTAGAGAAACACAGCATGGTGACCGAAACAGAGATCTCTCTTCAGTGCAGCAGCTTCATTCGAAAGTCCGAGGACGGAAAATTTTTCGAGTTCTCTCATTTCACGGTCCGTGAATTTTTGGAGCGTGAGACGTTACTCGGTGATCATGAGTTAGCAATCTACCATTTGTCAGAGCCCATTTGCAATGCCGCGTTTGGCCAGCAATGTCTCCGATACTTACAGCTTCGGAACTTCGAGCATATGCCCGACTTAGACAAGAATGGCCAAGTACGCCACTTCCTAAAAATTATTCAAGACTTCCCCTTTTACCACGAGGCGGCCTTTTGCTGGCACGTTGCCTTGAGACACTCACCACAAGACCCAGAGTGTTTGGACCTGGCCAAGTCACTTTTCCACCCTCGCAAGAGTCCTTCGTTCATCTCTTGGGCTGTGCAATTTTGTGCTCTTCACGGAAAGTTTCCGAATGATAAGGGAATCGGCGATTGGAATACTACTTTCCATGCCGCCTCGCTGGTGTTAGACTCGACGTTCCGTACGATTCACGTTGCCGCTGCCCTAGATCTCCCGGAGATATGCGAATACCTACTTGAAGATGACCAAAACTGGAACACCGTTTCTATCATCGGCGGGCCGCTAGAATTTTCGATCGGTCGAATATATTGCTTCGCTAGCATATTCCCCGAAAGCCTGGAGGATATTCTCGAGTCGGATGTGCCGGATTGGGGATATGCCACACACCGTCCGGGAGAAGTGACGGCAATGCTACGAGCAGCGGACTCCTTCGCCCAAGACATATCGGTTAAATTACCAAGAGGCTTCCTTATAGAGCGTGCCATTTTGTCTGCAATTACTTCGTTAGACTTCTCGCCGGTTTCCAGCCTAATCACTATGGGTTGGGTGGTTTCCGACGAAGAAGCGACTAAGTTTGAGAAAAGCTTGGCGTTTATGCTTCGAAGCTACCCTCATGATTACCGCTCTGGTCCTCATAGTAGCAAAGAACGATTGACGGCTTCGTTTCTAGATTTGCTCACATCGCTCAACAAATTTCGGGTATTTGAGAGTGACCCAGGCTACAGGGTGTGCGTCACGGCCTGGAATGCAGCCGTCAAACTCGAATGCGACTTTGTTGAAGATACTACCTTGATGGATTCGCGTATAACTCTATCGCTGGAAGCGCTCATCCGTAAATGTGAAGTTGCGGTCTCGAATGACGACGTAGAGTCAATGCGGAGATATTTGGAAGATGTCCGAATCACTGGTCCTGAAATTGAAGGCGATGAGACAGAGTCATCCGGTTATTCACAATTGCGCCGAGCCATCAGCTCTGGAGCAGTCAAGATAACGGGCTTATTAATTGATCGCGGATATAGGGTAAATGAGCCGTTTTCTGACGGTAGTTTCCCTATTCACGTGGCGTGCGAATGCGGAGAAGAAATAATACAACTACTCTTAAAGTCTGGAGCCTCGCATCTCGAACGTAACCCTAATGGCGATAGCATTTGGCACTTGGCTGCTAAATCTTCCAAAGACAACACACTATTAGCGCTCCTAAAACTTGTCGAGGACGAGAAGGTCGGGGCGCTGCAGATGCAAAATAACGACGGCTTCACACCCTTAACTTTTGCCATCCATACAACTATTGATACAACTATCAAAGAACCGAGAGACAACCAGGAAGGTAAAGCTGCGAGCGTCAGATTGCTGCTAGATGCATGTGGGCGCAATACATTGTGTTGGCGGTGTCCTGAGCCACCCTGGAATCTTGCAGCCCGATCCGGCTCTATACTCGTTGTCAATCGCCTTGTAGACAGCGACGTCCCTCTTGCCACTATTCGGGAGGGCCAGCCCACTCCTCTACACACCATCCGTGAAGGGATTTCTAAAGAATGTGTGGAATTACTCTTAAGATTGTTCCCTACGGCGAATGGATTGAAGTACGAGGGCAAAACCCCTTTGGAATGCTTCATCTACCGTTGCTTTGAGCAGGGCACGGCACCCCGTGAAGGGGTGATCGAAATTTTAGTCCGTGAAGATTTGCCTTCTAAGCAAGTACAGAAAAGCTGCGCCATTTGGAGATATCTCTGTGCGGATATCATAGGTTCTAAAACCCTTAAATACTGGGGAAGATTAGATGCGCCTATGAAGTCCGTCTTTCTCAAATGCGTTCAGCTAGAGGTGATCGAAGCATACGAGGAATTGACGGGACAATCTGCAGTTATACCTTTATTCTCAGCCTTGCGGAGTGGCGGGTTTCTTCCCGTCATGGCTGGGGTTTATTTAGAGGAGGCGATCTCCCGTTCAAACCAGCAGTGGTCGGCAAGCTTTGATCAAGAAATGATTGAGTATATCAAGCACTTAATCAGGCTAGTGGCTAGTTATAAATTCAACAATATGCACTGGGCCCGGATTGCAGAATGGTCTATTCGTACCCTCTTATCCAGATACGTCAAAATCCACATTGGCAACGGCCTCTCCATTCTAGAAGAGGCGTGTACGAGCTTAGATTGTGGTAAAAGGTACGGCAAAAAGACAAATTTAGATGCAGAACCGGTTGCTTCTTACGCACTCGAGCGTCGCGTGTTCGAGGATATTGTAAACCGAACGAGTTCGGAGCAGTTGAACGCAGCACAGCCAACTGAAGAGGGATATCTACTCCGTCTTGCTAAGAAAGGCTATCACAGCGGCTCGTCGTGGATGATAGAGATGTTAGTGGCTAAAGGCCTAGACCCTAACAAACTCCGCGCTGGTCCTTTTCAAATGACACCCCTCTGCGCGTGCATCGAGAATCTGGCCACGCCGGCTGCTTTATCTCTCCTTAAACTAGGAGCTGACCCCACAATTAAAGGTTCTAGTGCTTTCAACGCTGCACAATCAGCAGCGCTTGCAGGGAATCTTGAATTTCTAACGTCGTTATTAGAGAGGGACCGAGAAAATCCGATACCGTCCCTGTGGCAAGAAACAACGGTTATATCTGGGAAACTCCAAGATCGCGGGACACTCTTTGGTTCTGTGAATGTGTTGCATATTGCTTCGCTTCGTGGGCAAATCGCTTGTATAAAGTTCTTCCTCGACAATAAGCTGTTTTTAAATGCAGATTCGACCACAGCACAGGGATTGAATTGTTTACATTTTGCGGCTCTTGAGGGCCATACAGAGACTATCAAATATCTCCACGCACTTAGCCTACCTATAAATTGTTCAGCCGATGATGGGAGTCTGCCCATACATTTTGCTACACGGAACGGTCATCAAGGCGCCGTGCAAACTCTAATAGAGATTGGATCTGCCACCAACCCAGATGACTTTGGCATGACGCCTCAGATGTACGCTCAGAAGTTGAAATATACCGATATCTGGGAGTACCTAGAAAAGCAACAAAATACCCTCCAGATCCATGCCCCAGAGAATGATAGAAAGAATCAAAAGGGGAAGGCGAGGATTCTCATGGAGAGACTGGAATTAGCTATAAGAGAGGGAGACTTAACCACATGCCAGAGACTTCCATTTCACGACGTACCGATGCCCAGTTGTGGCGGATGCTCGGCTTTGATTGTTGCTATTTTGTCACGGAGAGAGCATATCATACATTGGCTTCTTCAGAACCATGTTTCCGTGCTCCGCAACGCTTGTCAAAATCACGGTGGGAAGTCTACGTTGGAGTTAGCTGTTCAGTCTGGGATAGAAGAGATGCACGTCAGGAAAATTCTCGATGCCTGCCTCGATACTACTTGGGACTTAGCCTCCCTCGGTAACCCTATTTCAGAGTCCATCAGGAGCAGGAATTCTAGGGCACTCAAGTTGATGGTTGAACATGTCAGGCAAAACTTGGAAAAATATAGGTAGGTATCCCGACCGCATAGACTGCTAATATGGAAGCTAATCTCTCCATCAAGTGTACTTACTGGGCATTCGCAAGAAAATGTGCTCGAGTATATGGTAAATAGATGCGACCGCGGATTCCCAACGTTACATAGTGCTTCGTATTACCAACAGAGTCCGAGCGTGGTAGACGTCCTTCTCAATGCGGGTGCTGACGTTGACTTGTTGTCGCGTTTCAACTTAACAGCTATTCAGTTTGCTACGGATCCACGTATCATCGATCGCCTCGTTGCCGCTGGCGCAAAGAGCGGATGGATCGACTCAACTTCATGGGCGTGTGCCGTTAATCGCATGACAAATTCTACATTCTCTGGACACCTTTTACAGCTTCTTGCAGAGCAAGTACGTCGCCATTGGGCAACGCGTACAAGAAATCTCCCTGGACCCATTCGTGAAATGGGCATGCATCATGTCTATTCGCTTCATCCGAAGGCGCTTTGTCTATTTCTTCAACATGATATAGATCTCAATTTAATAGATCATAGCGAGAGAACGTTCATACATTCGGCACTTTACCATCACCAAGCGACGAGCTATCTTCTTAGCGTGCCTCAAATCGTCGACTGCAGGCCCTTTCCGTGGCACGCTATTGGGGTCGAGTTACACAGACTTCCGTGGATCAATGAGCATTGGAGATTCTTCAAAAGGCGCATACCATTCAAAAACTTCCAAAACATAATGAATCTTCATCCGGAAAAGGGCATCAGCCCGCTTTGCCAAGCCGCTGCTATCGACTCTTTAGACGTCATCGATCACTGTTTAGAAGTGGGCGCTGAGATTGATTTCGATGGGAGCTCGTACGGATCGGCATTGAGTAAGTATCCAATTCCCCCGTATTGGTCCCGCCATGCCACTGAGACTGTATCAAATGCTAATGCCACACTACTTCTATAAATCACTGACTCTTGACCCTGAATAGTGGCGGCGTGCGCAAACTGCCGCCTTAAAGCGGTAAAGCACCTTGTCCGGCGCGGCGCGTCTATCGTTTACCATGGAGAATTCGGTCTTATGAGCGCGATTGAGATGGCAAACGGACATAAGAAAATCATAGCTTGGCTATTGGTCGGGCAATTTACCGAGCAGATCAAGCTTGAGTATCGTGACGCCGATGACCCGAACAATACTGCGCCTATTCGGCATTGGTCTGGCATTCAACAGAAACCGATGAGGCTTATCGGATACAATGAGCGTCAGCCACATCAGTCTCTCAAGGACTATATCTTTAAACTTGCTGAAATACGCGATGATATGCGAGGCAAGGCACTCCCGCTTCATCGGGACCCTTTTGCGGGTCTCTTCAACATTGTCTGCTATCAGATCTAGTCATGGTTCTTTATTCAATATTTCTTTCTCCTCCCCCCTTTTTTTAAAAAAAAAAAACCGGTCGAGCGAAGGACTAATGATGGAAATCTAAATGAGAGCTTTATCGTACTATAGAGTTTTGAGGTGTATTAAATATCGGGGAGATTTCACAGCATCCGGAAATTAGTATACGAGTCTTGGGACGTTTTGCATACAATGTTGAGGGCTTGGTAAGAAGCTTCCAAGAATGCGGTTTTAGGATCCGAAATTGGAGTCCTCTATACCACCTGCGATTCACTAGCCGGAGTTCTTCGCGTGACCGTAACCCCGCGAAATTCAGAGAAAATCGTTGATTCGAAGCGCTGATTAGAAGCCATTTCGCAAGCCTCAGCTTACGTAAAGCTAATAGCAGTGAGAGGTCTAGCACCCTAATACAATTCGGATCGAAAGCTAGTAATTTCTTTTATTCGAGGCATCTTTGAAGTAGTACGAATGCGATAGATAGTAACTTAGTTGTATTGGCTGTAATTAAGCCGAAGAGAACGGCCGTGGCGCTTAGGGTGGCGATAACACGGAGCTGTGGTCTCCAAGGACGCGAATAATATGTGCGAGATGGTCTTCCATAATCTGCCGCGATCTTTTGGCGTTGCGTGTCATTGGCATTAAAAAAATCACGTACTTTATCTTGAAGAAATGGGGAAAACATGGATTATGCTGCCGAAGTCTTAATAATAGAAGTTCAAGTTAATGATGCCAAGCAACTCTACCATTGAGTTAGAGAGCGGGACTGTTGCCTAATCCGACAATACTCCACGGTGGAACTCCATGGTGCTATTGGCGAACGACCCCAGGCCTCATCAAGACAACCCTGTCGACTTGAAGTGGTTAGGCTGCGGCGCATAACAGGCAGACAACATGCGTTTCGGGTCGGCCAAGCCAGATGAGAACTCTATTTAAAGGTGCGGTGTCAATGTTTCGATTCCGCGCCTGATTCCTGATACTCTCCCGTTGCATTGACTCGACTCGGCTCCAGAGCGGAGGGGAATGGTCAAATATGTCGCCGCCTACTTTGGTTTCGATTCCGCACCAGACGCTATGCGCAATCGCCTCTTACCTACTGCTGCCACACCAGGCGGCTCTCGCCCGGACGTGTAAGACACTCAATGCTCTGGTCAATCCAATTGTCTGGAGGGACATCGAGCTGCACCACAGCGGCACGCACGAGGGGATTGACATCGAAGGGGCAATCGATGCTTTGGAATACGATGAATCGGACGCGGAATCTACGGCTGATGACCCCAAATACCCCTATAAGAAGCTGGTGTTTGAGCCTTCGCGGCGCAAGTATGCGCAGTGCCACTTTGATCCGGAAAAGTGGCAGGAGTCTTTCAGCCCTCGACGGCGCCGAGGGGACAAGCCCAGCAGGGCCACGGATAATTGCAACCGGAGGTACTTCCAGTTTGATAGGGAAGAACAACTCGTGGGCGTGCGCAAGATCACTTCCGCCGAGCGCTGGGCTGAGTTGGCACAGCATGTCCGCTCGGTGTGCTTGTCCATCGGCGTCGACGACGAGGTGGCAGGGGTGCTCGCAAGCTTCGTCAACCTGAGGTCTCTGGAGGTTGTCGGGTTGCCTTTGGAGAAAGGTCACCCGCCAACTGCGCCGGAGATGAAATTTCCGGAGCTGCGGAACCTCAAGCTTCGTGGGTATTTCCCCGCAGCTCTCGTGAGGAACATATGTGGCAATGCGGAACACATCAAGTATCTTGATCTGGGCTTGCTTTCGACGGCGACGGACGATGAGCCGTATAAGTCTAACCTGCTGGCGGATGACGACAACCAGGCCCGCGTTTCCGAGCAGGAAGCCGAGAATTATCAGAAAAATGGCGCCGAGGCAGCTGTCCTTGCTCTTCAAAGTGCCGGGGCTGCGGATAGTGGCGGGGGAAGTGGTGTTGGTGATGAAGAGGGGGGAGAGGACAAGGAGGAAGATCAGGATGAGGATGAGGATGAGGATGAGGAGGACTCCGACGACGAGTCGGAGCCTTGGGCTTTACACGCTCCAATCTGGCTTCCCAGATCTCTGCCAGCCCGTTTCACCGCTCTCACCCACCTCCACCTAGTAAAGCCATACACGGGCGAAACCGACTCTTATATGTCCCACGACCATTTCGCGCACATCCCTCACCGATACGAACAAATCGTCTGCCTGGAATGGGTAGCCCTCCTCCAGGGCGTCGCAGGGACGCTGAAGGAGCTCATCCTCGAGCACCGCATACCCGTGGAGGAAGGGGACACCGTAGGCGACGGCGACCTTCTTCCCATGGCCAAGGGCGGCAATCGCCGTGGACGCGGCCTGTTCGGACCCCGCCTCCCCGACCGCGGAGACAAACTGTTCTGCAAATCCGTGCTGCGCCTCCTGCTCGAGCAGAGCGGCCAGTTCCCCAAGCTTGAGCATCTCGCTTTCCGAGGCATCCAGATCAAAGGCCTCCGCGCCCGCGCCGGCGTCGATCAAGTCCCCGGCAAGAACGGCGTGCCTGACAACGACGCGTTGCTGCGCGAGCTATACCCGCGCTGCACCGTTGACCTCTTCGAGGACGCGTACCCTATCCATGTCTACGCCGGCTACGTGTACCAGAGCTGGCCGATGTCGCGTCAGGAGGCCATGCAGGATGAAGGGGACGGCCTCATGTGGAACCTGGACTACTATAACGACTACAAAAAGAGATTCGGGCCTCAGTGGCATGTAGTAGGCTAGAATGAGTTGGACAACTATCCGTGAAATCGAGGTGTGATGTCGTTGGTAGCACGGCCGGTGTGGCGTAGAAAACTAGGGTATTTAGTCGGCAGAGGTGCCTGTACCGCCGTTATTGGATTTTTTTTTTTTTTTTTGCGCAACTGCGGTAATGCTAGTGCGTTCGCACCCATGTCAGTCAGACGTAAACGCCTAAAGTGCACGCATGGCATGTGGTGCGCATTTGCGTAAAGTTTGGAGTCAAACTGGAAGAAGAAGTGATTGGATAAAATATAAATGGCATTCCACATCAACACCATTCAAAGGGGGGATTTAGTGTGGTGCAATTGATATAGGTCAGTAACTGTCACAGCTTGCACCGCATGGGCCACAACCAACCTTTGTGCGACGGCGGTACCTGGTTACTTCCAGAGCTACTAGGAATGAGGAACGTGAGAATTTTTTGAGGCGTATAATACATGCCTAAGATCCCGACTATATCAAACAAAGCGTTACTAGTTGTATGATCAGGGCCTTGTGCCTTTGATTGTATGCGAGGAGAGGGTCGTGAGGGGGAGCGCTTTTTGATCAGGAGACAAAAAAAAAAAAAAAAAAAAAAAAAAGGTTAAACACGTACCTTGCATACCTTAGGTACCGAGGTAAAGGGTACATCATTTCCCTGGGGCGAGTAGTGTACATGTGGTAGCTTGGCTGTGTGGCGGGACCGTGAAGCAACAGCTCTAACTTGTGGCGTTAAACCTTTGCGTTCTCGCCCCGGGAGATACTGAATCACAATAATGTTCTTTTCTTCACTTTCACACGATGTATACGCAATCCTGAAGCAGGCAAGTACACCCTTTTTGTCGCGTCCTTTTGGTGTTAAGGCGGTTGCTAATACCTTGGGTACCTAGACGAGATCCTGGTATTCACGACTATGAGGACTGAGGTATAGGTACGTCGTGAGTTCGTTCTGTTGTACCGAGACACCACAATACCGCGATTCTCCCAACAAAAGGAACCTGCTACCGGCGTATGAGACGCGTCATCAGTGGATGGGAAGGCGTGTTGTGCTTGTCATCCTGTCACGGTACCTAGGTAGTGCCCCTCTCTCTAAGATGTGGAATGCTTGGGTAACCTATCTCCCCATAGCGCGGTAGATGCTTGCCGAAGAATAGTCGTCAAATCGCTCACTGTACTTTTCGGTGGACTGCCAATTGTGCCGTGTGACTACACCTTTCAATTTTTGGGTACCCGGATAGAATTGATAATTTCCCCAGGGTGTCGCTGCCATCCGGACTTGCCCTGGAGGAATGAGACGGGGGAACATTGGTGTCGCGACTTTGTCGCGACATTATTGACGCGGGACGTGTCGGTACGCGCCTCGCTCCGTTTGGGAATTTAGGGCGTAGTATGGTGAAGTAGAGCACTAGGTTAGATGATTTGGCTTTGTTGTGGCACGCTCAGCAGAAACGCGGGGGTAGAACGCGTTGAGCCTCGGCCTAGCTAGCTCCTCATTTCTACCACTCCCAGATGCACGAGCGCAAACCCTTACGCTGGAAGCAGAACCCTAGATAACACTTCTCTTTCACTGCCTCAGCTCACAGACATTGACATATCCGGGATGGACCCCTCTATCACCAATTTACCTGAATTGCTGGGCTTGGAAATCAAGACGCCCTTGGACCCTGACTGGGAGCGCTACTCTTCTACTTACAATCTGCGCGTCCCAGTCGTCCCAAAGCTTGTGACTCTCCCCACGAGTATCGGGCAAGTCTCACAGGCCGTTCGTTGGGCAGCAGGGTGCGGCCTCAAAATCCAGGCTCGATCGGGCGGCCATTCCTACGCGTCGCATAGCAACGGGGGAGTGGACGGGTCTGTGGTGGTCGACCTCCGCAGGCTTCAAGACGTTGAACTGAGCCAGGACGGCATCGTGCGCGTCGGTGGCGGCGTGAGACTGGGGAACCTTGCCTCTACCATTTTGCGGGACGGAAGAGCACTTGCACATGGCACCTGCCCTGCTGTTAGAATCGGCGGGCACTTTACCCATGGTGGCTTTGGCTTCACGTCTCGAGCCTGGGGTCTGTCCATGGACCAGATAGTCCGTCTAGACGTTGTCATGCCCGATGGTCAAGTAGTTCAGGCGTCAGAGTCGGAGAATAATGATCTTTACGTGGTGAGTGGGCTATTACCGTAATCCCGATGATGGGAACGAGAGTCGCGGGTTAATAAATCAAAACAGGCAATGCGCGGCGCGGCGGACTCGTTTGGAATCATCGTCAACTTCTATCTTCTCACACGGGAGGAGCCCAAGGCCGTCGTCAAGTGGTCCGTGGACGTCCCTACGGCTATAAAGAGCGTCAAGAGCGCGGTGGAGACCTTCGCGTACATACAGGACTTTGTCAATAATGCGGCTGTTGTGGATAGATACCTAGGCATCGTGATCTTCTTCGCTCACGATCGTTTCACCATCGAAGGCACGTACCTGGGGGACTGTGCCGAATTCCACGACAAAATATTCATGCCGCTGCGCCAAGGATTCCCAGCGGCGGAAGCCACTCACGCTAGCTACCGGTCCGTCGACTGGTCGTCGCTGCTGCAGCTCTGGGCTGGCGATGGAGAGGTTGAGGTCGGCCCCAACTATGAAGAGCACCTCATCTTCTTCGCCAAGAGCGCCGTGGTGTCACACCCTGGATTGTCGAGGGACGAGCTGGAGGGGTATTTCACTTTCCTTTTGGCCGAGGGCCCGTCCACGCCGGTGGATTACTTTGTGGGCGTCCAGTTATACGGCGGAGCCGACAGCCAAATCACTGCGCACGCCGCGCCCGACTCCTACGGCCATCGCGATGCTATGTGGGTGTTCCAGCACCACGGCTCCGTCCGCGAGGGCGAGTTTCCAGACGAAGGCATCAGGTTCATCGATAATCTCAATAAGGCCCTAGGACCCGAACACGGCGCCTCGAATAACTATGCCGACCCCTCGCTGCAGAGGGACGAGGCGCACAAGCTGTACTACGGCGAGAAGCTGGCGGGGCTCGCGAAGCTCAAGGGCGTGCTGGATCCTCGGGATGTGTTCTCTCATCCGCAGTCTATTCAGAGAGAGTAAGGTCATGGTACTCCGTACCGGGATACGTACGCGCTGCGGCAATGCGGTGGTGGACGAAGGAAGGAAGGAAGACATGCAGGTTAACGGGTTTCACGGGTAGGGAAAAGCAATCTGGATTGATTAATGGGGATCGCGTGTTGTTTTCTGTTATCTGTCTGTCTGATGCGCTATGAGATTATGAGATTATGCTCTTTTCGAGCCCAGTAAATGAAGGTTACATCATACATGCGAATGCCCTCTGTGAGCTTTTGGTATCTTGGATGGATGATGGATGGTCGGTGAGACAATTGTGATAAGAGGATATCGATACTATTATACATAACCACCCAGTACCTAAGTACCTAGGTTAGGTAGGCTCGATTGGGGTATAACGAGAATTCTAGGTAGTGTGGCGCAGGAAAGTGGCTAGTGGTAGGGCACATTTCAGAAACGCGGGGGGGAAAGAATAGGTTGTATCTGCCAGGGCAGGCCCTGATCATAGCCTTCCCTCTAATTACTTAACCAATTGTAGTCGGCCACTTACCTAGTGTGTAATACCCCTGCGCATGCTACTAGTAGGTGGGTAGGTTGATGAGATTGAGTCTCGTTAGATCTGTGAGAAGCTATTTCGAAAATCGCCTATAGGCCCCTAGGGGAAAGCATAGGGGTGGCCTGTGCGCCACACTACCGAATCGCGTTGGAGAAGGAGACACAGGCTTCTATAAGTGGTGATAGGTTATTAATCCCACCTCAATTGATCTATTTTTTCGACGTACAAAATAACCGTTATTATGATGTGAGGTATATGTTTAAGAATTTGAGAGTCGTGCTTTCCGGTCGTCCTTTTGGTCGGAGATTCTCAAACCATCGAAAAATGTACCGGGTTACCTAGGGTCGTGCCGCTGGCCAGAGCTTACCTACCTAGGTAGCTAGGTACCTATTTAAGTAGGTACCTCTAGGTACATGTAGGTAGGTAGGTACCTGTAGGTACCGTACTAACTGCTGCTTGCCTAGGTTCGGTAAGCTCAACTGTCAATCATCTATTGATAGATTTGCGGGGCGTTAATTACTCAGGATTCAACGTTGATATAAATACAATGGATAGGTACTGTTTACTGTCTGCACCAAGATTTGGTACGATACCTAATGTTACCTGGTTGCCGGAAACACAATACTCTAATGGGAGCCACCCCACCTACATGCTCTCAAGTCCCCGTCCGCCTCTTCCCCTTGCCTGGCATACTTTGGTGGGAATCCATACCTAAAAAGGTGGACAAAGTGAATTAATTATAAGGCGCGTATTGTATGAAGAAGAAATTGAAAGTGAGCGGGAAGACGCTTTGAGAAACTTTGGGCTACGATCATCAATTCGTCTCTGTGTCGGTCCTACGCAATAATATGCTTCTTACTCTTGTGTACCTTGATCCCTATAATCACCACCTGTAGGATCATGATGTTTAGGCTCGAACGAAGAGACGCCGAGTGTTTGTCTTGGAAAAAAGAGTTCCATAATCGATCTGCCGGCCCGCTGAATGAAAAATTCGATACTCGCGCTGAGCCGGTAGTCTGCGCGAGCGACATACCGAGTGAGAGGCCTGCGGTTAGTGATATCTAGCGTTAATAACCAGGACGTTCTCTTGCCCGTCTAAGCAGTTCGTGATATAGTCAATACGGCTTCCGTTTTTCTAACTATCCCATGCTATGACGGGGCTTAGCTCTCGCAGCGCACTATGATAGCCAGCACAGGCGGCACCCAAGGGCCAATAGACGCCCCCCATCACGACTGCATCAGCATAGTTATTCACCCCAGGTGCCCGGTGAACCGTGAAAGTGCCCCAAGCCCAGACAAATGCCTATATATATTGTCTAGTCGCTGTCGAGTAGTGCTAGATGTTGGTGAGGGCATCTCCCATAGTGATCTGGTAGAGTGATGATCTGGGAGACCGTATCCTGTACAAACGTCCAGGCTGTGCTGCAGGAGGACGCCTGACGGATACCCTATAAGGCGCGTGAACCGTAAGCTGAGTGGATACTCTATAATGAAGGTATCGTAAGGGTCCTGATCTGCTCAGGTCGTGAGTACCTCCGTGGTGATAGCGAGGTCATCGTGGTACTAACATCTGTCTCCCTTATAAGCTCGTGTCTGGCGCGACTTCGCTGGAAATGATCTTTCTTCTGTAAAGGTCATTTGCGAACTTCCGCTACCCCACATGGAAAACATTCAGCAAATTTCTAGCGAAAAATTTTGGTGTTCGGGTCATTCCGTATGCCTTCGTCGTCGCAAACCTTCGGCACCCAACCCCAACCCTCAACAGGCGGTGGACCCAACCACTACTCCACTGCGCCGCGACTCAACACACCACAACCACTTGGCCCGGTATGTTTACTTATTCATTATCAGTATAATTAACTTTGTAATGAGAATTGCTAGTTCTGCCGAAAGTAGTGCTATTAGCAGTTAGTACGATTGAGCTTGGAAATGGCAGATGTTTGTTCTGACCTTCGGGCGATAGCTGCTGTCTGTCGCCTGTAGCCGCAGCGACGCTGAAGACCGTTGCGCATATGATTTTGGTCTTTGGTGATGGAATTATGGTGAGTAGTTGGTGGTGGTATTAAGAAGAGATATGAGCTTCAAATTTAAAGATCGTTGTCGGCTTCGAACCTCACGTCGAGTTTTATCGTGTTCGCAATAACTCGATAAGCTCGTGGTGGGCGGCAGCCACATAGGCGGCTTTGGGTACGTACGGGGGGTAGGTGAAGCAAACGCGAGACCCCGCCTTTTGTTGCCCTGGCGAAATTCTGGAAACTTTCCCATACGTATGTGGCCGGTTTGGCCGCATTTCCCCGCAGGCAAAGCAATACTTGTCAGAATTAAGCGATTCCATCGTGTGTTGTACTGATCCAAGTATCTAACCGCATTGACCACCTTTTGAGACAGGGTCCCTTTTAGCACACATGATTAAAACTATACTACCAACTTGAAAAAATTATAATAAATTAACTATTAATGCTAAAAATATAAAAAAAAATATTTTAGCTTTACTAATGCTTATTTAACCTTAATATATTATACTTTATAAAAGTATTAATTTTTATTTATATAAATTTAATTAAAAAGTATAATTTTTTTAAATTTTTTATTTTAATTATATTTTAATAGTTATTATTTATTTAGCTTATATTTTTTAAATAAAATATATAATTTATTTATAATTTTAATTTTATTATAAATAATATAATATATATATTATAATTATTAAAAGCATTAATATTAACTATATTTAAAAGCATTTAAAAGCTTTAGTATATAATAGTATTTTTATACGTAATAATGCTTATTTTTTTATTTTTTTAGCTTTATATGCTAGCAAAAGCTTTTATACTAGGTAAAAACTCTGCTTATATAAAGGTTTTACTTTTTTTTTTTTTTTTTAGTTAAAACATTAAATATAATATAATATAAAATTATATTTTATTTGCTTTACTTTACGTACCATTATATAAAGCTTATTTAATATTAATTAATAGTTATAAAATATATTATAAATTAGCAAAAATAAAAATAAAGTTTTACTTAAAAAAATATATGCTTAAGCTTTTATATTTTATTTTAGCTTGCTTTTATTATATAACTATATAATAGTTAATATAACTTTTTTTTATTTAAGTATTAAAATATTAGCTATAATATTATATGCTAGCTAATTTAACCTTTTTTTATTTAAGCATTAAAGTTTTATCTATATATAAAAATAAAATAAAAAAATTAAATTTTTAAACATATAAATATATTTTTTAAACCTAGCAAAAAATATTTATATAAAAAAAAACAAGATAATATATAAAAATATTTAATAATTTATTATATAAAAGCTATATAACTTATAAACTATTTATTATATAAAAGTAATAATAATATATTTATTATATAATAATTATTAAAATAAACGCTTTTATATTTTATAATATAAAAAAGCTAGCAAAACTAAAAGATTAGCTTATAGCTTATTAATTAAGCAATTTTAATATATATAAAAATATAGCTAAAGTAATAAAAATTAGCAAAAATATTATATAAAACTATATTAATATAATATAATAAAAAAAAATTAATTTTAATTATATAATAATATAAAAACTTAATATTTAAATAGCTTATTAAGTTATTTATTACTATTATATAAAGTATAAACTAGCTAAAGCTTATTAAATATATGCTAAAAACTTTAAAAACTAAATAAAAAAGCAGTTTAAATAAGTTTATTATATAATTTATAAAAAACTATTAAAAACTTTTAAATAATATAACGTTTTTATATAATTAAAAGAAAATAAAAAATTATTAAAGCTAAAAAACTTTATATAAATATTTAAAAAAAATTATATTTTAATAAATAACTAGCTAGGCTATTTAGTAATAAATAACCTAATAAATATTAAATAATATATATTAATTATATTTATATTAAGCTAATAACTTTAGTTAGCTTTTTAAAATATATTTACTTTTTAAAGTTTTATATAATAAAAAAACTTATACTTTAAAGCAGCTAATAATATATAATTTTAAATATTAAAAGTTTAATATGCTTAAAGCTTTATATAATTAAAAATTAAGTTTTAATTAAAACTTATATATAGTTATATAATAAAGCTAAACTATAAGCTAAACTTTTAATTTATATATAAATATTTTATTATATATTACTTTTTTTAAACTTTAAAGCAATAAATATACTTATATATAATATTAAAACCTGCTTTAATAAACTTAATATTAAATTTATTTTTTATTAAAAATATATAAAACAAAATAATATTACCTAAAAAATATATGCTATTTTAAAAAATTTAAAAGTATAAGTAAAAATATTTAAATAAACTATATAACTTTTTATATAATAAAGCATAACTATTTATTAATATATATTAAAAGCTTAAAATTATAAAAAATTAATATTATATAATATTTTTAATTATTTTATAAAGTTATATAAAAAACTATTATATATATTATATTAGCTTTAATAAAATATAAAATAAAATTTATTATATAATAAATATTAATTTTAATATAAATATAAACTATAATTAATATTAAGCTAATTAAGTTATAATTACTTTTATATAAATAAAACATAAAAATTTAAACTTAGCTTTATAAATAATATTAAATTTAATAATTAATAAGCTTAAAAAATATAATAAGCATTTAATATAAGTTATTAAAAAGAAGTCTAGTAGGATATAATTATTATATAAGCATATTAAAAAGTAAAAAAGTTAAATATAGCTTTTATATTTTAAAAGCTATTATATAAAAGCTTTTTTGCTAATTTATAAGCTTGCTTTTATATAATAGCAAATATATTATTAAAAAGCTTTATATAAAAAAATAATAATATATATTTTACTAATAAAAAATATATTTAAAGTAATTATATAAAAATTTTTAAATTAAAGTTTTAATTAAAATATAAAAACTAGTTAAATATATAATAAAAGTAGCTTTAAACTTAAAACTAAAGCTTTAACTTTTATATAAATAAAAAATACTTTATATATAATAAAAAAGCTATTAATTAACTAAATATACTTTTTAAAAACAAGTATATATAAAAAATTAATATTTTAATTTATATAAAATAATTAATAGCATATAACCTATGCTTAATAAATTTTTATTATTTTTAATAAAATATAAAAAATATTTTAAATTATATAATAATAATAATAAAAATATTAATAAAAAAATTAAAAAATAATTTATTTAATTTTTTATATATAATATATTTTTTTATTATATAATTAGCAAAAATATTTAAAATTATAATATAAATATTTTATATAACTAGTTTATTTTAAATAACTAATATTATATAAAGTATTAAAGTAAACTTTAAAATATAAGCACTTTAAACTATTTAATAATAAAAAAAGTATAATTAAAAGCATATTTTAAAATTTACTTTTATTTAAAAGTTAATTAAACCTTAAAAACTATAAATATTAAATTTAAAAAAAATAATATTATTATATTTATTAATATTATATAAATAAATAATTTGCTAAATATTATTATATATTATATTTTAAATAGCTTTATATTTTTTTTAATTAAAAATGCTAACTAACTATAAATATATTATAATAATATAAAAGATATTATTATAAAAAAAAACAAAAAAATTATATTTATTATATAAAAGTAAAAATATTTATTTTTTAATATTAGTTTATATAAAGCTAATATTTACTTTATAAAAATAAAGTTATAATAATTATATTGCTATTTTAATTATTTTTATATAAAAAAATTATATAATATATATTAAATAAACTTTATATAATTATATATAAAGTAAAGCAAATAAAATATAATTTTATATTATATTATATTTAATACTTTAATTAAAGGAAAAAAAAAAAAGAAAGTAAAATCTTTATATAAGTAAAGTTTTTACTTAATATAAAAACTTTTACTAGTATATAAAGCTAAAAAAATAAAAAAATAAATATTATTATATATAAAAATATTATTATATACTAAAGCTTTTAAGTACTTTTAAATATAGTTAATATTAATGCTTTTAATATTAGCTATTTTTTTTTAACTATGTTTTTTTTAGCATATAATAAATTTAAAAAAATAAAAATAATAAATAACTTTATATAAGCTTAAACTTATTATTTTTGCTATTATATAATAAATTTTTTTTTTAGTTTAATAAAGTTATAAATAGTTAATAAACTTTTATATATAAACTTAAAAGTAAACTATATAGCTAATTACTTTTTAAATAAAATATTATTTTTATTTTACTTTAATAATAATGCTTATAATTTATTTAAATTTTTATTATTTAGCTTTTATATAGTTAAATAAATAATTATAATATAATTATATATATAATAGCTAGTTTAAATAAAAAGGTATTATTTAATATAATAAATATATATAAGTAAAAAGGTTTAATTATATAAAAAGCTTTTTTTATATAAATAAAGCTAAAATTTCTAGCTAGTTTTTTATTTCTTTTATTTTTTTTAAGTATATATATATATATATATTATTATATATATATTTTAGCTATTATTTTAAAGTTATATTAACTTAAAAATAATAGTTATATAAATAATAATAATAATAATAATAATAATAATAATAGTAGTTATATTACTATTATTATTATTGCTATTATTATTATTATTATTATTATTATTATTATTATTATTATATATATTTAAATATTGTTTTTTATTTTATAAATTATATTAATAAAATTATTTATAAATTAATAGCATACCTAAATTAATAAAACATTTTTTAATAATTATTATATGCTAATAAAAATAAATTAACTATAATATATAAAATTAATTTAAATTAATTAAAATTATTTTTATTAAAAGTTTTTATATTTACTTAATAAATTTATATATTATATTTTATGCTGCTATAAATACTATAGCGCTTTTAATTTATTTAAGCTTTTTTTGCTAAGCAATTATTTTTATTTTTATTATTTAATTTAACTATTATATTTTCTTTTAATTATAATAAAACTTAAGCTTTACTTATAATAAAAAGCTTTTTATTTTTTAAATGCTTATTTTTAGTTTTGTAATATTTGCTTAAAATATAATTAGTTTTTTAAAGCTTTTTGTTTTTTTAGCGTAAAATAACGTTTTTATATATTAACTTATATATAGCTTTTATAATTAAGTTAATAAAATTAAAAATTTTTATTAAAAAGCTTAAAAAATAATTTTTAATTTTAGTTTTAATAAAAATTAATTATTATTTAGCTTTAATAATATTAGTAAGCATTTTTAAAATTTAAATTAAAAAAGGTAATTTTAAGTTAATAAAAAGTATTTACTTAAATTTTATTGCTATTTAAAAAAATAAATTTAAATATTTTAAAACTTAATTAAATATTTTATTTTATAAAAGCAGCTATAAATACTTTAAAAAAACTAGCAAAAAAATCTTTTTTTATAATATAAGTTTAATGCTACTATATTAAATCTTTAATATATATAAAATAAATATATTTTAATATATTAAAAAATATTAAATTAAAAAGCTAAAGCTTATAAAATAAATAAGCAAGCATATAAAAAGTAATAATATTATAGTTTTAATAATATTTTTTAAATTTTATTAAATAATAGCTTTTATAACTATTAAAAACTAAAAAATATTTTAAACTTTTTATATAACTTTTTATATAATAATTAAAATATTTTGCTTATTTAATATTTATATTATTAGTTATTTAGCTATTAAAAAATAAGTTAAACTTTTAATTGCTTAATAAAATATTATTATAATATTAAAATATAAAAAAAACCTTGCTTATAAAAATAATATATAATAATATTGCTTAACTTTAAAAGTTAATAGCTTAAATTATTATAACTTATTTTTAGCTTTTTTGCTAGGCTTATTAAAGCTTGCTATATTTTTTAAAGCTTATAATAATTATTTTTATTATAATTATATTTATTAAAAACTTTATTTTATTAAAGTTATATATATTTTTATTTATAATATTATATTTTATAATTATATTAGCTATTAGCTTAAATAATTTATAATAATTTATAAGATTTTTATTAAAAGCTTATAAATAATTAATTTAATAATTTAAATATATATAAAAGTTTAATTGTTAGTATATAAAATTTAATGCTTAGTTTTTATTAACTAGTAATATATTATATATATATTAAAAAATATTAGCTATTTTTTTAATATATTAAAGCTAAAGTAAAAATGCTTGCAAATTTAATTTAATTATTTATTTAATAATAATATTTTTTTTAGCTATTATAAGATTTTAATATATTTAGTTTATAATATGTTATAGTTATATACTATTAAATTTTTAATAAAAAATATTAATAAAAATGCTATATATTATTATAAGCTTGCAAAAAAAAAAATAAAGGTTATATTTTCTAGTAGTAATTACTAGCTATAAATTAGCTTTATTAAATTTATACGTTATATTATAATTAGTTAAAAATTTATAAGTAAATAAAAAAAGTTAAAAAATATTAAAAAGTATTTTATTAACTTAAATATATTATTTACTTATAAATAATATTAATATTTAAAGTAATATAATAATAGCTATTATTAGCTTTATAAATTTGCTAATTTTTACTAGCTGCTTTTACTTTATGCTTTTTATTATTAATAATATTTTTTAGTTTTAAAATTTTATATAAACTAAAAATAATAGCTTTATTAAAGTTTATAGCCTTTTAATAAAAAGTAAAGCTTATTAAGCTTTTATATAAGTTTTTTATATAAATATATATATATTTATAGTTTTTTTATTTTTATATAAATACTTTTTAATATTATTATGCTAATATATTTTATTATATAATAAGCAAAAAAAAAAATTATTACTATTGCTTTTTTTTATAATGTTTTTTTTTAAGTTATATAATTAAATATTTTAGCTAACATTTAAATAAAGTTAATTTGCTAAAAAAATTACTTTTATATTTTTTTATTTAAAATTATAATATAATAATAATAGCTTACTATAAAAATATATATAATAAATATTACTATTATAATAATATGTTATTTTTTATATATTAATATATTTTTACTTTTTAAAAAAGTGCTTATAGCATATATATTTAATAGTTATATAGCGCTTAATGCTTATATTATTATTAAAAAAAAGTTAAAAAAAAAAAAAAAGTTATTAAAATATTATATATAATAAAAAAAAACTAAAAAAAAAAAAGTTTATTATTATTATATTATTTTAGTTTTTAATATTTTTAATATTTAATTTATATAATATTTTTTTTATATAATATTTTTACTTTTATATATTTTTTATTTTATAACTTATAACTAATTATATTATATATAATTTATTTAAGTTTTTTTTTATATATGCTTTTATTTATATAATTAGTTTGTTTATATATATAAAGGTTTTTAATATTTAATTAAATATTTATTTAATAAAAATATTTATAAAATTATATTTATTATTAATTTATTATATATAAAAAAAAAATTTTTTATATAACTTTTATAATAATATTATATTATATATAAAGTATTTTTTTATATAGTTTTAAGCTTTATTAAATAATTATATAATAATTTTAAATTTAAATATAAAATAACTAAAATTAATAAAATTTTAAATATAGCTATAATTTTTTAAATTATTATATAAAAAGTAATTATATTATTAAAGCTATTAACTATATTATATAATTTATTAGCTAATATATTTTTAATATATAATATTTTTTTTAATTTTAAAGCTTAAATTTTACTTTATATAATGCTTAATTATTAATATAATAAAAAATTTAAGCTAAAAGCTTATATTAATATTATTAGCAAATAATTTATTTATAAAACTAAAAAGCTTTATATAATATAAGTTTAATAATATATAAATTAAGCTATAGTTTTAATTATTTATTTACTATTTAATTTTTTAATTTAAAGCTTATATATTAGTTAAAATAAAGTTAATAATTTATATTATAGCTAATAAATTATATAATACTTTTAGCTAGTAAATATTATTAATATATATATTTTTTTATATATTAAAAAATATATTATTATATAAAATCTTTTATATAAAAATTAATTTTAGCAAGTTAGTTTGCTTAGCTTTTTTAAGTTAAAGTAATATTATTTTTAGCTAATAAATTAATTTAACTTTTATTAAATTTTATTAAGTAATTTATTTATAAAATTTTTTTAAACTTTATATAAAACTTTACTTTTTATAGCTTTTATTTTTTTTATAAAAAAAAAATAAAGTTATAAAGTTAAATATATTATTTATTTATAATTTAATAATTTTAAAGTTATATAGTTAACTTAAAAATATTAATAAATATAAATTATATATAAATATATTTATTTTTAGTTTTTAGTAATAATATTAATAATATATTTTAAATTAATATAAGCTTAACTTTATTAAACTATATAATAATTATATAATTTTTAAAACTATTTTTTTAAAATATTTAAGCTTTAGTTTTAATAGTAATTATATAATAATCTTTTAAGCTAGTTTATTTTATAACTATATATATATTTATATAATATTTTTTAGTTTATTTAAAATATTAAAGTTTTATATAAAAAAAAGTTTTAATATAAAAATTAAATATTAACTTATTTTTTAAATTATACGTAATTAAGTTAATATTCTTTTTTATATTATTATATTAAGTTAAATTATATTATATAAATTAAAATATATTTTATATAATAAAGTTATTAATTTTAATTATATTTAACTTTTTAAATAATATTTTAAATATATTAATTATTTTATTTTTATATAGTTTAATAGCTAATATATAGCTTTATTTCTTTTTAAAAAAATAAAAACATATAGCTAGTTTATTATATAAAATAAATATAAAAGTTAGCTGCTTTTTTTAGTTTTTTTTTTTTTTATATAATTAAAAATTAAAAAAGTTATATAATAAATAGTTTTATTTTTAAGTAATTTAAAAGCAGATTTTTTAAATAGTTTAAAAGTAGGTTTTTTATTATATAATAATATAATTTAATTTATATATATTAAAAGCAAATTAAATTATTTATTAAGTTAATAATTATATTTTATATAAATTTAATTTTTTTTTTATATTATATAAAAACTTTACTTTATAAAAATAAAAATAATATATTATATAAAATAAAGCTATTATTTTAATAAATTATATAATTAATTTTAACTTTAACTTTTTTATTAAATAATATTTTTATAGCTTTTTTAATTGCTTTAGCTTTTTATATAAAATTTAATAAAAAAAAAAGTTTTAATTAACTTTAAAATAAGGTTTAAAAATTAATAATATTAATATTAAGCTATTTAATTTAGTAATATTATTTAATATTTTTATTATTATTTATAAAATTAACTTTTTTTATATATAATAATTAATTTTTACTTTAAAAATATTATATATATAATAAAGTAGTTTATAAGCTTATTTAATTTTATTAATTATTTAATATATTTTTATAAATATTATATAATATTATATACTTATAATTTTTGCTTAGTTTTAAAACTTTTTAAATAAAAAATTTATTTTTAAATTATATATAATATAATTAAAAAGTTTTTAATATATATTAATTTAATATTTATATAATATTTTTTTTATATTTTATATAAATATAAATTTAAAAAATATTATTATTTAAAATAATATTATAATATTAATTATATAAAAAATCTAGCTATTTTTTAGTTATATAATATTTATAATTATTTTTAATTAAAAATTTAAATTTTTATAATATTTAATTATATAATTAATAATAATAATAAAACTTTTAAATTTTTTTTAAAGTAAAATAGTTTATATTATAGCTTATATAACTAAATATATTATATAATCTTTTTATATAAAAATAATTAAAATAATAATATAACTATTATAATTTTATTTTTATAAAATAAATATTAGCTTTATATAAGCTAATATTAAAAAATAAATATTTTTATTTTTATATAATAAATATAGTTTTTTTATTTTTTTATATAATTATATTTTTTATATTATTATAATATATTTATAATTAGTTAATATTTTTTAATAAAAAATAAAAATATTAAGTTATTTAAAATATAATATATAATAATATTTAGTAAGTTATTTATTTATATAATATTTATAGCTATAATAATATTATTTTTTTAAACTTAATATTTATAGTTTTTAAAGTTTAGCTAACTTTTATATAAAAATAAATTTTAAAATATGCTTTTAATTATATTTTCTTTACTATTAAATAATTTAAAGCGCTTATATTTTAAAGTTTACTTTAATATTTTATATAATATTAATTATTTAAAATAAATTAGTTATATAAAATATTTATAATATAATTTTAAATATTTTTTTTAATTATATAATAAAAAAATATATTATTTATAAAAAATTAAATAAATTATTTTTTAATTCTTTATTAATTTTTTTATTACTTTTATTTAACTTAAAATATTTTTTATATTTTATTAAAAATAATAAAACTTTATTAAATATAAGTTATAAAATATTAATTTTTTATATATATTTATTTTTATAAAATATATTTAATTAACTAGCAACTTTTTTTTTAATATATAAAGCAAGTTTTATTTATATAAAAGTAAAAGCTTTATTTTTATGCTTATAGCTGCTTTTATTATATATTAAACTAGTTTTTATATTTTAGTTAAAATTTTAGTTTAAAGCTTTTTATATAGTTATTTTAAATATATTGCTTATTAATAAAATATATATTATTATTTTTTTATATAAAGCTTTTTAATAATATATTTTTTATTATATAAAAGCAAGCTTATAAGTTAATAAAAAAGCTTTTATATAATAGCTTTTAAAATATAAAAGCTATATTTAGCTTTATTACTTTATAATATGCTTATATAATAATTATATTTAATTAAATTTTTTTAATAACTTATATTAAGTATTTATTATAGTTTTATAAGCTTATTAATTATTAAATCTAATATTTTATATAATATTAAATTAAAAATTCTTTTTTTATTTATATAAAAGTAATTATAATTTAATTAGCTTAATAATAACTATAATTTATATTTATATTAAAGTAAGTATTTATTATATAATAAATTTTATTTTAAGTTTTATTAAAGCTAATATAATAAATATAATAGTTTTTTATATAACTTTATAAAATAGTTAAAAATATTAACGTATTAAACAGGCAAGCAGCGCAAACAGGCAAGTAGCTCACTTTTTTTTTTTTTTGTACGCATGTTTTTTTTTCTTATTTTTTTAACAACTAATAATGCTATGCACAAATAAACTTAAAAACATACAGCTTGCACTTTAAGCTTTAAAATAAGATCTAAATTTGTTTATATAACGCGTTGCTATAATTTATAATGTCTTTTAAATAACCTTGCGCTGCTAAATTAACAGAATTTTTTTAAAGCAAAAAACGCATTTAAAAATATACTAATTAATTAAATTTAAAGAAAGATTAATTATATAATATATATTTAACTTAAATTTGCAAGCATTTTTACTTTAATTATATAATATTAAAAATATAGCTAATTAATTGCTATATAATTATAATATATTATTTATAAGCATTAAATAAGCTTTAACTTTTATATAATAATAATTTAAGCTTTATATACGTTTTAATTACTAAATTAATTATTAGCAAGTCTTTTATAAAGATTTTAATACTTATTAAAAATAGTTTACTTTTATATAAAATATAATTATAAATAAAAATATTTAAAAAAAAAATATTTATAACTTTAATAAAATAAAGTTTATAATAAAAAAAATATTATTTAAAATAATTATTACTTTATTTAATTATTATAAAAAATTAAAAGCTATATAGCAAAGCAATTATAAATAGTTATTTATATTTTAAGCTATTTTTTTATATAGTTATGCTATTTTGCTATATATTATTTTAATAAAGCAAACCTACTTATTATTTTAATATAAAAATATTAGTTTGCTAACTATTTAAAAAATTATAGTTATAAAAAATAAATAAATTATAAATAAAAAAAGCATAAATTAAATAAAGTACTTTCATAAATATATAGCTAGTTATATAAAAAGTAGCTATTATTTTTTAATTTTTAATAGCTATAAAAGCTATTATTTTATTAATTTTAAGTTATACGCTAAAAAATATAATATTATTATGCTTTATATGCTTTTTTATTTATTATATTAACTTTAGCTTTTTAATATTAAATATTTTAGCTTTTTAAAACAGTTATATATTAAAAAAATCAACAAATTATTTTAGCTATATATTACCTATATTAAAAAAAAAGATTTTTTTATATTGTTTTATAAAATATATAAAGCTTTAATAATAATAGAAAATATTTAAAAAGGCTTTAAAAAGTTTAGCTTTATTTTATATAACCTAATGTATGTAATTTTATAGCTTTTACTAAAAATTTTAACTAAAATACCTTTAAAGTTATCTAATAAACCTTAAGTTTAAAAGTTAAAAATATTATATAATGCTTAAAATGCTATATTATAAGCTAAATATATTAAAAAAAAGGTTATATAATACTTAAACAGCTTTTTAATAGCTATTTTAAATATAATTAATTTAATTGCAAAAGATATATTAATGCTAAAATATTAGGTTATATTACTGCAAACTAAAGTTGCTAAACTTTAATAAGCAAATTAATAGCTAAGCTAATATTACTATATAAAAAACAAATATATTTAAACTAAAAAATTACTTACTATATAAAAAAAATAAAATTAAAAAACTAAAAAAGCTATTAAAAAATAAATAAATTAAAAAATATAGTTAAATAGTTATTATATAAATAAAAATGCTATATAAATATAGCGTTATAAAATATATAGCAAATTTAAATATAATGTTTATATATATTAAAATAAAGTAAAAACATTTAGTAAAAGCAATTTTAATTAGTTTAAATTAATTTTTTTTGTTTTAGTTAAGTTATTTTAGTTTTTTATATAAAGGTGCAAAAAAGTGAGCTATTTGCTTGTTTGCGCTACTTGCTTATTTAGTACGTTATATAATATTAATTTTTTTATTATAACCTTACTTAATTTATTTATTAGCTATATCTTTTTTACTGCTTAATTATAATATTATAATTTATTTAGCTATATTTTATATTAAATTTTTACTTTTTATAAGCTTTAGTTTTATATAAACTATATATTACCTATTATATAAAATATATATTATATTATATTTAACTTAAAAAACTTTTTAGTTATAATAATTTTAAAGCTTTTATAAAAGATTATTTATAATATTTAAAAATAATAGCTTTTTAATAGCTAACTTGCTTTATTATTACTAAAAAGCTTTTATATATAGCTTATTTATAAAATAGCTATAAAACTTTATTAAGTTATATTAAAAGCTAAAAGCTTTTTAATATTTTAAATATTAGCATAATAAAGCTAAAAAAAGTTTTTGCTTAATTGCTATAATAGCAAAATGCTTAGCTAGTTGCTAAAATTAAAAAATTAAAGAAATAATTATAATAATAAAAAAATTTTATATTTAACTTATATTATTTATGCTTTTAAAAAGTATTAAAAATAACTATAAAAAAAAAAAAAAAATTATAAAAATAAAAAAGTTAAAAGATTTAATAAATCTTAATAATTTAAACTTTTTATATTAAACTTTTTAATATTTAATTTTTTTTAATTACTAACTTAATTTTAGTTATTATAGCAAAAATAACTTTTTTAGCTTTAAATTATTTATATTGCTATTTTTATAATTATTTTTACTTTTTAAATAAAAAAAAACGCTTTTAAAACTAAGCTAAATATATATTATATACTTACTACTATTAAAATAAGCATAATAATAAGTTTAAAAATAATATTAACTTAAGTAAGTTGCTTAAGTTTAAATATTTTTTATTTAAAATAAACTTTATTTATAATAAATAAGTTAAATAAACTTAAAAGTTAGATTTTATATTTAATAGCTTTAAATATAAGTTTTACTATTATTTTAAATATATTTTTTATATATATAATAAAATAAACTAAGCTTATAAAAACTAATATTATAGCTTTATTTAAAGCTTAAATGCTTAAAACTAATATTAATACTAATATAATTAAAATATATTTAAAGTATAAACTAAAACTTTAATTTATTAATTAGCTTTTTTAAAAGCTAATATTAGCAGTAAATTAAAAATAGCTAAGCAACTATTTAATTAAAACCTTAAAACTTTTAACTATTATTTTATGCAAATTAAAAACTAAAAAAAAAAACAAGCTAACTTTAAAAAA